>APFE031299436.1:5075-45087 GCA_000404065.3 Pinus taeda | reverse complement strand
ATTTGAAAAGTGCATCTTTATTGGGTATAAGGATGGTTTAAAGGGTTATAAGCTTTGGAACCTAGTAACAAGGAAGGAGATGTGGTGTTTAGAGTGGTGAAAGATGTTATAAAACATGAAGCCTAACCAAAAGAACCTGAGAAGATAGAGTTTGAGCTAAAGGAGGAAGAATCAGACTCTACAGAAGAGGAGGAATCAGAAGATGAAGAGCCATAAACTCTGGTTGTGAGAAGATCAGTTCGAGAAAGAAGGCAACTAGAAAGGTATAGTCCATCTGCTTTCTGTTCAAATTTTTCTTTATCTATCACTGATGATGATCCCAAAACTGTGAAGGAAGTAGTAGATTCAGAGGATGGAAAACTCTGGAAAGAGGCCATGGTTGACGAAATGGTATCTTTGCACAAGAATGAGGCTTGGGATCTAGTGTAATTGCCGGCTGGAAGGAAACCCATTGGCAACAAATGGGAATTCAAGAAGAAGAAAAATGCAGAAGGAAAGGTGGAGAAATACAAAGTTCGGTTGGTAGCAAAAGGTTATTCCCAGGTGTCAGGAATTGATTTTGGTGATATTTTTTCTCCTGTTGCCAAAGTAACTTCTGTTAGATTACTTTTATTTGTTGTTGCTGCTTTTGATTTTGAGGTAGAACAGATAGATGTGAAGACAACATTTCTTTACGGGGATCTAGAAGAGGAAATCTACATGAAGAAACCTAAAGGCTTTGTGGTGAAGGGTAAGAAAGAACTAGTATGCAAGTTAAAGAAGTTTCTATATGGGTTAAAGCGGTCACCAAGGATGTGGTATCAGAAATTTGATACATTTATACGGGGACTTGGCTTGACTAGAAGCAAAGAATATCACTGTGTGTATTTTAAATTAATTGGTGGCAGTGTTATTTATCTGGTCTTATATGTGGATGATATGTTGCTGGTTGGAAATGACAAAGAAATTATCTAGGATTTGAAGACCCATTTGTCCTCCAAATTCGACATGAAAGATCTTGGTGATGCAAACTATATTTTGGGCATGGAAATTAAAAGAGATCGGAAAAAGAGAAAGCTCTGGTTAGACCAGAGGAAGTATGTCCAGACAATATTGCAGAGGTTTAATATGTAGGATAGTAAACTGGTGAAGGTTCCTATTCCTGTAGGTGTGAGGTTATCTATTGAACGGTGTCCCAAGACACAAGAAGAGGAAGAGGGCATGTCTCGTGTTCAATATGCAAGTGCAATCGATAGCCTGATGTATGCAATGGTCTGTATTAGATCAGACATTGCACATGCAGTAGGAGTATTGAGCAGGTTTATGCCAAAACCAAAGAAGGAGCACTGGACAAAAGTGACGCGGATTATCAGGTTTTTGTGTGGCACTAGTGATTATGGTTTGTGCTACCAAAGAAGACCATGATTCGACAGAGTGTTGGATATTCATGGATTTGTTGATGCAGATTGGGCTGGAGTTCTGGATCAGAGAATATCTGCAAGTGGGTATGTGTTTAACCTATTTGGAGGTGCAGTGAGTTAGATGAGTAAGAAACAATCTGTAGTGGCACTATCAACTACAGACACAGAATACATGGTAGCCACTCATGCAAGCAAGGAAGCAGTTTGGTTGCAGAGATTGTGTTCAAGTATGGGGTCAGTACAGGAAGCTATAAGGATATACTGTGACAGCCAAAGTGCAATTTTCTTGGCAAGGAACCCTACATATTATTCAAATATAAAGTACATTGATGTTCAGTATCACTTTGTGAGGGATATGAGAAGACAAAAAGGTGTTGCTGGTAAAGGTGGACACTTTGAAGAATACTGCGGATGCATTGACAAAATCTGTGAGCTCTAAGAAGTTCTCTTGGTGTAGAGAAACAATTGGTGTTGCAAGGCTGGATAAATGACTAAGCTCTCTTGTGGCCCCCTGTGGAAAGAAAACAATAAGTGGGAGAATGTTGGGTTTTGTTATATTCTTTCCATGACTAGCCCACATAGTTAATCGGGGATTAGAGGGGGGGAGGTCACAGGTTGTTTGTGGGGTACCCGTAACCCCACTTTATGGGGTCTGGGGCAGTGCCGTAGAAAATTTTGGTTTTGGACACTATGTTAGGTTTGGCGGACCCACCTATGGTTTTGTGCATGATTTTTGCACATGTTTTTGGACGCGATGGTTTTTGGTCCATGGTTTTGGACGTCGTGGTTTTTCGGTCCAAGGTATTGGATGCTTCGGCATGTATAAATATGTATTGTAACATTAAAATGAACATAATGAAAAATCAAGCTGTTAGTCTCGGTTTTGGGATCCAGGGGAAAATATCTGTGTATATGTGTTATGCTCTCACATTTTTTATTTTCTGTATTTTAGAATTCGTATGCAGGTAATTTCTATACAGGGTTAAAACCTATAGAGACAGGGAGGGAAAGAGAGATGGAGTTGGAGGGGAAGAGAGAGTTAGGTAACAAGAAAGAAATAAAGAGAGAAATGTGGAGAGAGAGAGAGGGAGTGATAAGGGAGATGGAGAGATAGGAGAACAAGAGGGGAGAGAGATAGAAGCGTAGGAGAGAGAGAGAAGGGGAAGAGAGAGAGAGAGAGAGAAGGGGAAGAGAGAGAGAGAGAGAGAGAGAGAGAGAGAGATACAGAGAGAGAGGAGGGAGGGATAGATATATAGATTGGAGAAAGAGAGTGTATGTTTTAGGGGTGATATAGAGAGAAAAAGGGAGATAGATGTATAGACGGAAATTGAAGAGAGGGAAGAAGAGACAGATGGAGAGAGAGTGAGGGACAAAGAGATTGACAGATATGGAGTGAGAGAGCGTGTGTGTTTGGGGGGTTGAGGTAGAGAGACAAAGAAGGAGAGATGGAGGGAGATATAGATATATATGGAGGGGAGAGAGAGGGAAGAATATTTCTTGCACTAGATGCATTGATTTCACTGTAGATGGTGATTTCTAATCGCATTTTATTGCTTGCACTAGATGTAGTGATTTTAGTGTAGATGTTGATTTCTAATGATATTTGACTGCTTACACTAGATGCATTGGTTTCAATGTAGATGATTACTAATCATATTTGATTTCTTGCACTAAATGCATTATTTAAGTGTAGATGGTGATTTCTAATCCTATTTGATTGCTTTAACTAGATGCATTGATTTCAAAGTAGATGGATTCTAATCCTATTTGATTTCTTTCACTAAATGCATTGCTTTCAGTGTAGATGGTGATTTCTAATCCTATTTGATTGCTTGCACTAGATGCATTGATTTCGATGTAAATGTTAGTTTATAATCCTATTTTTTTACTTGCACTAGATGCATTTATTTCAGTGTAGATGTTGGTTTATAATCCTATTTGCTTTCTTGCATTGATTTAAGTGTAAATGTTGCTTTCTAATCTTATTTGATTGCTTGCATTAAATGCATTGTTTTCAGTGTAGATGTTGATTTTTAATTTGATCTAATTGGATGCATGATGTTGCATTGATTTTAATTTTCTTTTGGGCCCTATATTAGGTTGGGAGGACCTACCTATGGTTTTGTGCATAGTTTTCGCACATGGTTTTGGGTGCGATGGTTTTCGGTCCATGGTTTTGGACGTGATGGTTTTCGGTCCACAGTATTGGATTCTTTGACATGTATAAATATGTATTGTAACATTGAAATGAATATAATGAAAAATCAAGCTGGTAGTCTAGGTTTTGGGATCCAGGGGAAAATCTCTGTGTATATATGTTTTATGTGTTATGCTCTCACATTGTTTACTTTCTGTTCTTAGAATTCGTATGCAGGTAATTTATATACAAAGTTAAAACCTACAGTAAGAAAGTTATTGGTACTTACCAATTTGTTGCTTTCCTTGCAAAATGACATTGATGTAGATTTATAAGGGGACATATACTTATTTCATAGATTTTGAGATGTAATGGATTTGCTTCCTCCTTGAACACTTGATGGCTTGCCCTCTTAGGATCTTGATGTTCTTCAAGTTGCCTTCTCCAAGTGAACTTGCTTGATGAAGAGTTTTTCTTGCTAACTTGTAGATGATATAGGTCCCTTTTTTATCTTCTCTTCTTTGTAGGTGCCTTTGTGTAAGGATCTTTTCCTTGAGTGGATGTGGCTTGATGCTTCAACCTTGTAGATGCCTTTCCTTGATGAGTGTTCTTGAGTTGCCCTTTCCTTGATGTGTCACCTTAGCTCTGAAACCATGTTGAAGAATCTAGGGCAATTAGGTATAGAGTGACTCTTTGTCACAAGATAAAAATTTGCGAAGCACTTTTACAATTATCTTAGATTGATCTTGTTCTTATTATTAGTGTGTGTGTTTCATCAAACTGCTACAAAAAACATAAAGACAAGAAGACAAATGTTGGTTCTCTTCCAAGGCCAAAACCTCTCTCTCTTAGAGAGGACAACCCTTTGGTAAGTTTCTCTTATTGAAACTTCTTATTGATTGCTACCAAACCCTAGACCCTTGACTAGGATGTCCTCCAAGCACAAGTCAACTCCTCTATTCTTTCTACACTTTGTTCCCCGACACATAGAATTGCTTCTTTCAACACTTTTCTCCCCAACACTTTGTCCTCCTCATTTGTCTCTTGTATAGAGATATACCTTCCTTGAGTGAGCCTTCTTGATGAGATGTTCCTCTTATATCCTTTCCTCAAGTAGACTTCTTCTTTTGTTGACCAAATGAGATCCTTCTTGAGATATGGGTGTATGATTATTTTGTTGTTTTTTTGCCCTGGTTTTCTCATGTGTGGAGGGTACCCTTAGTGAATTAGGGTCCTTTCACCTTTGCTAGAGAGGGAGACTTCTTCACTTGATTTGGGAGGCCTTGTAGGCCTAATATCTAGCCCAAACACCCAGGAATCTTGCACTGAAATGTTACTGTTGTTATATCTGCAATCTTTCCTCCTCCTCCTTGCACGCGAGTTTTTTTGTAGCCCTATAAATAGTCCCCTACACTTCAGTCTTCTTCCTCCTTTCTTCGCTTGTCTTGGAGACCCTTAGACTTGTCTTTTCCCTTCACTTTCTCGACTTCCACCTTCGCTGATTTCAAAGTTTGCATTTTATGCTTTATGAGGGAGTAGACAACCACTATATATAGAGGATTGTCCCTCCTCTAAGCTGACATTAGGCCGACATTCTGTCTTCAAGCTGACTTCACCATATCTTCACTATTTTCTTTTTTTTCTTCATTTAGATGACCTTGCTACATGGAGAGGACTTGCACTTGTCTTGGAGGTGTTCCTTTGAACTTATACATAGTGTAACATGCCCTCTAAGGGTCTTATAAATATATTTACCTTGACTTCCTAGAAGCACTTAAACATGTGTTTGACCTAATGCAATGAGAAAGAAACTCATTGACAAGTATCATAAAAAATATTTTCTCTTTCCATGAATAAATACAAAAGTCAAACTTACATTTATGAAGATCGAACCTAGTTACACTTCCTTCAGTACAATAGTATTATAGGGACCTAACACAACAACACTCTCTGGAAAATTTTCTTAAAGCACATAGGCTTCCTATCATTTCATATTAGATGAGAATGAAAATAATAAGGCTTGATTCTATAGCCATTTATAGTGGTTGACTCAAAGATTTTTATTTTTCTAGGCTTGAGCACTTATGTGGCTTAGAAACTTTTCTTGGATGTATGAGTTTTAGGTTGATGACAAGTATTTAAAGTGAACATAAATCTAGTGCATAATGAGAAACTTAGGGTATTGTGTTTTATTTCCAAAAGCACAATGATAATGTGGTGAATTTACAATTTGTTTCCTTCCACTTGTTGTTTTAAACATTCAACATGTGTTGACCAAAATTATCATCTCCCCTCGATGCATTAAAAAATACTCACATCCATTGACCATCATAATTTCACTATACACTTTGGATAATTTCTGTATTCCAATCTAGTAAAATTGAAAGGCTTACTATCCCTTTATTTATTTTACTCAATCCTTTTACAGATTGGAATGCATTACCATTTGAATGGTTAGTCTACATGATTCAAGCTAAAAGGAATGAAATAAAATGAGAGTTTCAAATAAAGAAATTAAAGAATAGCCAATGCACAATTAGAATGCATCTATGGCATGAGGAGAGTGTCAAGAAAATCACATAGCACTTGAGGGAAAAGAATGCAAGAAATTGATAGACTTGGAGATGAATGGTTACTAATAGGTAAGGGATGAATATAATTCCCAAAAAATCAAGAGGGAGTGTTTTCTAGGGTTCTCCATCACCTGTAGAGAAATTATTGTGGAATAAAATGGAGACTTAAATCAAGCAATGGAAGATATTATAGGTCAAACTGGTGGAGAATATGGCAGCTGTTAGAGTTACAACTAGATCTAATATCATTGTCAAATATTACTCCAAAATTTGGTGGTTCATATTAATGAGAAAAAAATTGTATAGTACAATCAATACAATATTTGGTTTCATTTCTAAAGTCAAGTGACTCTTCCTATCCACCTATGAATATTCATTTTATATTAATTAGAATATTTACACATAATCTTGAAGGGTTATCTATCCAACAATTATGAAACATCAGGTTGGGTTTGAAGTAAATGAGGTTGGTGACAAGTTTTTTATCATCTTAGTGAAACATGAGATAATTGTAGGATCACTATGGGAGTCATTAAACAATGGGTAAAGAACACAATAAAAATGATAGTTGATAAATAATAGTCTACAAAATGAGATATCATTTATGGAAATTGGTGATTCCTAGAGAGATAGATATTTAAAGGTATGGGATATGACATTTAGAGGGAGATAAACCTTTTACAACATAGTAAGTAAATTATTCCTTGATGTTGAGTGTTCCTTATATTATTCTTGGTAAGTTGCCACCTATCCTTTCATATCAAAGACTTTCAATGCTAGATCCTATTTCTAACTATTTCTTCTTTTCACTTCCAGGTGTTTTACATTTATTTGGTTCGAAGGAGCCCAATCCTAGTGCATTTATGAAAAATGAATTTTATTTTTTTAAATTATATAAACACTAGGATTTGGCTCCTTCGAACCACATAAATATGAAGATGGAAGCAAATGCAATAGGACGTAGCTATTGAAATTTCCTATTTTGAGTTTAAAGCTAGTATTTCAAATGTGTGTTTCCTTCTAATTGCTACAAATCTAAATGAATGATCATTTTAATTTCTCTACCAATGCAGTGCATTTTTCGTTTCATCTGATTCAAAGATAAGGTGCTTTTTTCTTACTATTATTTTGAAACAATTATTCTTTCTATTTTATTTATTTCATTGGAGAACCATATCCTATGAATACCATTGCTTATACTATCTCTATTTTGAAGCATTTATCTATATTATGTGGTGTTTTATGTGTATGTATATATTGTTATTCATCCAATAAAAAGGGAGTACCTCCTCTTTTAAAATGAAGAGGGTAAGGTTTCCTTGTCATTCTTACACAAAAGACTTTGGCAGTCCAAAATTTTCATGCCATATGTTGTCACCAAGGTCTTGGATAGTATTATTGATTTTATTTCATCATTTATTTATTTATTTTTGGGTGGTGGGGTGGTGGGAGTTGGTATAGGTGGGGGGCATGGGGCGTGGCTATATTTTTTTTGGAGTGGGACAAGTGGTCATCATATCACCTTCTTTATTTGGAAAAATCCTCCCCCCGCACACCCCCCCCCGCAATTTCATAGGAATTATGCCAATAATTAAGGTTCCACCCAAGTCTTGGGAATTTTTCTCATGGATATTTTCCCTAAGGGAATATTTAATTTTAAGATATCCTAGATCATCATAATTTTTAGAAGAAAATGAAAATTAAGAATTATGATTTCCTAGAGGAACCACCCTTGCAAAAATGGACAATTTGAGTGCCCCATATACAAAACATGCATGGTAACACTTTTTCCTAATTATCGTAACTGATGATTGTGAATATGTGCAATCTGACCATTCCAATATTGTTTTATCTAGCCATCATGATTGATGGAGGTTTATATTCACAAATTGACCAATCTAATTCTAAAAGTATCTCAATTGCTGAATTAGTATTCAATGCTTTGATTTGACATATCTAGTTTGGTTTATTAATTCCCGACTTGAATGTGGTGCTACAACTTGGAATTTATGGTGTCTTTGTTGAGTATCTCATTTTAGCTTCATTGTTTCACTCCACATTTTCCTTTGATTATTGTTACAATTTATCTTGTATAGCTTTCATTTGCTTTGTAACAAATGGAAGCAATCATGCATTTAATAATAGAACCAATTTTTTTGGGGAAGAAAAAATGTGGATTAATATGTTTCCAACACAATTTATACTTTGATTTGTTATTCTAAATTGATTAGAGATTCATACATTGAATATGTATTCATCTCCTACCTCAAATATTCTTGAATTGGCATTTATTTAGATTAAATAATAAGTAGTATTTTTCCTTGTTGAAAGTGAATTTTTCTTTCACATGTATTTCTTCTTTCCCTATCTTGTTAGCGGTGGAGAGATACTTTTGACTAGATATTTTGAGTTTTAGATGGTGAAAATGGCATTTTAGTCAAATGTTTTAGATCAGAAAACCTATCAGAGTTTTGGTGTGGTTAAGTATTGGTAATTAAATTGCTAAGGGAAATGAATCGTTAACAAAGGGTATTGTAGAATGGGTTTCCAAAAGCTAAGATTAAGTGTGGCTCTAGTAGCAAGGAAATGGACAAATTCAATTACCATTTAGAAAAAATACATAAGAAGGATAATATAAGTAAGTAAATTAATAGTAGATGAATGAATGATATCTATAACTAAAATTAATTATATGATGCTATGTATACAAATTGATGGGTTGTGCTTTTCATTTAGGCTGTGTTTACTTATTTACTATTGAACTTATATTATCAATATTTTTTGTTATTTATTGCATTCACTATGACACCTAGATAAACAAAGGTCCAAGTGGGAAGTAGATAACATGAGGCTGATTTAGAATAACCAAACAATAATTACCCTTTTGGTCACTAATCATATTCCAAAAGGCCTAGAAAAATACAAACATGAAATCAATAATACCCACCACTTACTCCTAGTTAGCTCATATATAATATATTTAATATATATATTATATATATATATATATAAATAAGAGAGAGAGAGAGAGGAGTAATAATATGCAATGTGATATTTCACAATCCTAGAAGAAACTTGAAGCTCGGTAATTCAAATCTCTCCTTGGAGATGACTAGCCTCAAATAAATAATTAAGGGAATCAATTATCAAGAGATACTTGGTCCTAGGGGGTAACCTCCCCAAATTGACTAGTGGAGAATAATACGCACAAAGAGGTTATTGTTAATCATAACAAAGGTCAATGAATAAGAAACCATAGTTTTTATAATCCTCACACTTGAACCAAAACCAAAGCGAGAAAATAAGTGGATAATTAGAATCTATTCAATATGATCATATGTTTTGTCAACATTAATTATGAGGAAAGAGCTTTCTTTCTAAATTCCTTTACCAACTCTGTAGCCTCCCAAATATAAATAATTTTCTACAGAATAAAGTGACCTCTTAACAAAACCTATTTATTCCTTATGCATAATCTTCTCAATGACATATTCCACCCATAGTGTCACTTCCTTAGCGATGATTTTGTAAGAAAAACTTGAGAAAATTATTGGCGACGATCTCATAATCGTGTCCCTGATAGAACTCTTTGTAATGATCTTGATGAACCCTTGACTAATACTTTATTAAAAAATATTAAGTAAAATGTGTTTGAATATAGGTGATTAAAGTCATCTCCAATAGTATCTCATGTTGTCTTGTAGAACTGACAAGGAATTCCATTAATCCCTTGAGATTTACCATTTTTCATATAGATAAGGGTTGCAAAAAAATGAACCTTCATGAAATCCGTATCCAAATTGTCATCTTCTACAACAAATACCATGTGTGGATCCACCATGTAAGAAGCATATTTAGGAGAAATGATTGCTTTTGTGAAGGGATAAGTAAAAAAGGAATTCTAGAAATGATTAGTAAACATACTGCATCAAGCATTAGAGGGATATTTCTTAAGGGAACCACTTTATACTTGAATACCAAGAATTGTGTCAGCGACCACTTTCTTTTTTAATAAGTCAAAGAATAATTTAGGGTCATCACCTGCATCTTGAATCCTCCAAAACCTTGTGTAGGCCATGGTTCATATAGAATTATTCTCCTCATATGTATGCACTACCAACTCCAAGTGTGCTACATCGTCTTAAAGGACATGTTATATAGGTCTTCCTCAAGGAATATATGGAGCTCTTCCAACTTTTTCCTAGACTTTTGATGTTCTCATGTACACTTGCAACCAATCATGTCGACCTAACCTACATGAATTCGATAGTCCTTCAAATGTTTGATTTTTATCATAAAAACAACACTTGTCCCTAACTAGACATGTAATAATGCTCCAGACATTATGAACCAAAACATGTAAATCAAGGAAGTCTAAATGAAAATGATTGATGTCATACAAGAAAAATTGCTTTTAGTCAATCAAATCACCCACTGAAATGGAAGTCTATGTTTGTAGATGGTCTAAGGTAGTGGTCTAATTTTGATAATTAACAATTTTTCCCTAGTGATTTTATAACTCATTGCCTATCATGCTTTCCAATTTTAATAATTTTTTTGCTAATTTCATATAGACAAGAATTTTTTTCTTAAGTTAATATTGAGATAACATTGCGATTGATCTTAAGAGTCAACTAGAAATTAAATGAATTTGATTTTCAGGTGCATGTTATTTTATTTATAATGGTGGAAAATTGATGATTCTTTATATAAATCGATTGAGTTGATTTTAGAATAGACTATTGATATTTTATGTATTTATGTATTGTGAAGCATACAAACATTGTTGGAAAGATACGAAAAGTGTTCAAATGAATGTAACACAACAAATACAACCAAAAGACCCGATGTTCAGGTGACACTTCATCTTTAGATCTATGTGTAAACTTTTAAACGACAATTTCATTAAATAATTATTTTTTATATTAGTTTACAAAATGATAAATTTATCCCTAATTCTAAGATCAATTAGTCAATAAGAAGATACATTGTGTTGTATGTCTCTTAGTAATTAAGCTTAAATATTTCATTAATTTTCACAATTTTATGAACATGTGGAAGAAATCATGTCCAATGTGAGAAAAGTATTAGTAATAGTTTTTTTTTTTTATTAAAATACTTCCTATATTTCGAGAAAAATAGTTACATTAGAGACAAAATAATAAATGAGGAGGGAAAGTACAATACTATTCACAAATTACTAGGGTAAGTAAAATATGATTCACATTCTCTTTAAGAATGAAATAGAAAAAACAAGACACATTGAGTAGACAGAGAGAAATTTTGAGGTGAAAAATGGGCCTCAAAAGAAAATTGTACAACAAAGATAACCTTAATAAGAACCAATAGGATTCAATATGACGATGTCGATTCACCATTTTTGGAGTAAAATGATAAAAGAACTACTTTTCAACTCGTATTTTCAACTTATCTCCCTATGATGTTTTTTCAAATTTTGAATTGGAGCACTAGTTGGATGTGGAATTTAGTTTTGTATATGAGTACCCATGTTGTATACTTTCTATGGATCCTACTACACGAGAAATGTGAAATACATGAAAAGCATGATTGCAATCACATTTTTACATGTATTTTACATTATTCAAGTAGTGGGGCTCATTGAAAGTATGCAGCATGGGTATTCATTGGATGAAAAAATAAATTATGCATCCCATGAGTGCTCCAGCTAAAATTTGAGTAAAATCATAGGGAGACAAGTTAAAAATACAGGTTGAAAAATTAGTTTTTTCTTTTTTCCCTCCAAAACATGATAAGTTAATCTAATATTATTCTATTATTTCCACTATTATTTTATGATACTCCTTACGAGGCTCATTTCAGACCTCAAAATTTCTCTAAAGTAACTATTTTGAACTACTTTCCATCTTTGATTGACATAAATTGTCAATGAAAACTTATAATAGTATGTCTTCTTTCCATAACTGACAAAATACAAAAAAATAGCTAACCTCTTTGCAAAATACATGTTTGCACTAACGTGCCTAAAGAATAAACAAGGTTAAATCCTTAAATAGTTCCAAACTCAACTAGAAGAGAATGAGAACAATGATTTGGAATCACTGAATAACAATGTTAACCAATGCAATATCATTTGAAAAATGGATACATTCGCAAACCGAACCAAATCCCTGCATGATATAAGAATTTAACAATCCAAAAGGAGGTACTTTGTTGTTTCCAACATAATGTATGAATGCTAGATCTTATTTGAGAGATTTCCTTCGAGTAATTTTCCATTGTTAGGAAAGACCTAGTAAATCACTAAACATGAAGATGCTCAAATTTTATGGTTGAGCTAAATTGTCCACACATTTTGCAATATGATGATTCACTGTTACTCTATGTTATTACACATCCAACATGTATTAAAAATAGGCTTGAGGTCTTTTCATTGATGAAGAAGAGTGTACAACCTCAAATAATTATAATAGACAAAGAGGCGTCAAAAAGTCCACTTCATATAATACCAAAAAGTGCCAAGAACATTTACATTCATTTTGAATAGGTCCCCTTCCAAAATAATATTTTCAGTCTCAATAATATTATGCCAATCCATAAATGACAAGGAAAAATTATGCATAAAGGATAACTAATACTTCTAGGTGTGAAGGCTCACATTTCTCAATTCCCTCTAATACAGAATATTCTTCTTAATTCATTATTAACCCTATAAATAGGAGATTTTTGCAACACATGTACCATGCACGTTCAAATTCACAATGAACCTTCTAGCTAAATGTGATATTGATAGACTATTTGACATGTAACATTGAACAAAGGTAGTGACCTCCTTCATGTTCCTCAAATACATTTGATAATAAAGGATCTTGAGACCTCAAAGATATAAGGAATGAAAATTGTGTCACATAATTTGAAATATCCCTAGATCCTACAAATATTTTGTCTCATGAGAAGATGATCCCTCAATTATATTTGTCAATGGGTGCAGCTTTCCGAAGATTGGACCACACATTTAGAAATCGAAGATGATAGCCCAAGTCATAATATAAATCAAATGTAGACATCCCTTGGGCATAATGTAGATGCCCCAAGGTACTATTGGGAGGTCCCAAGCTTTCCCATAGTTGGATGACGAGTACAATTTAAGGATTTTGTCTAATTTATGATAGTGATCACTACTAGGAAGCCAACATGATAGAAAATGATATGAGGTTTGAAGAATACTTCTCACTGCAATTAATTTTTTAGAAAGTTGAAGGTAATTATACTTCAATAAGTGGAGTCTATGTTTTAAATGTCTTAAACACCATTCAAGCATAGCTAATGGACAATGCCCCACACAAGAGGACATGCCAAGACATATTACTATGACACTTTAATGATGAAGGTTTTGGGTGGAAGAGATCCAATCAGGTGGTTCATCTATATCATCCATCAAATAATCAGTCATGTTCACTAACCATAGGCTTAGAGGCTAACAAAAATACCTAAAACAAACTCTAGCACTAGCCACTATCTCTTGGTGAGCTCATATTGTCAACAAAGACACATATAAAATGTGGTCACCCACCATATAATAGGCATCTACATGTGTAATACCTTAAATATTTCCCTACAAGCAAGTGTCATCCAATAAATAATCGAAGGAATTAACAATCAAAAGATATAGACAAGGTTCCATGAGGTGTCTATGCTTAATGGAGAGAAGGAGAATATGTGAAAAGAGTGTATTTTTTTACTATATTAGAAAGCTAAGGCATACGAAACATTGACCATATATACAAAATTTGGAAAAAAACCTAAGAAATACAACATGTTGGTAATGAATTCCTAACAAATCCAATCATAGACTTTATCAAAATCAATTTTTAGGAAAATATCTTTTTGCGAGACTCCCTTGCCTACTATGTGGGCTCACAAAAAAATATCATTGTCCAAAATAAATTTCCCCTAAACAAAACCAATTTACTCCTTATTCATAGTTTTATTGCTACCATGCGTCACTGGTAGTGCCACCACCTTATCAATGTTTTTGTAATCAACGCTTAGTAAAATTAGTAATCACCACCCTATAATGGAGTGCCTAGCAATATTCTTTGGAATGAGCTTGATCAAGTTGTAATACATATATTATGCCAAAATTATGAGGAAAAGACATTTAAATCCAAGTCCCTAAAGTTATTTCCAAGAGTATCCTTGTTAAAATTGGCAACTAGGGCCAAACTCCATGTGGGTCATATTATTTATGGCAGCTAATATTTTTATTGGATCCCTTTCATTGAGAGGTGTAGGATTGATCAAAAGATCATCCGATTCCGAAAGTATTTATGAAATTATGAATCTGTTATGGACAAATTGTTAAGTTAGCCAACAACTCATGTAGGCTCAGATGCCCAACAAACGCATCTATTCATCATCAACATTTGTATATAAATACAAGAGGTCTTTTCCTCATTTGGACACGCTTGGATCTCTTCCTCTCTTTACTTGTCTTTGGGTTTTAGTAAGAGGAGAGATCGTAAGGAAATGCCAGAAAAGTCGGAACCACCGGAAAAGCTGGAACTGCCGCAAACGCTGGAAAGGTTGGAACTACCGGAAAAGCTGTAAATACCAAAAAAGCTGGAACTGCTAGAAAAGCCAGCACCGCCGGAAAATCCAGAACTGCTAGAAACGCCGAAACTGCCAAAAAAGTCAAAAACGTTGGAAAATCCAGAAATACTAGAAAAGCCAGAAAAGTAGGAAAATCAAGAAAAGCCGGAAAAGCTAAAACCGCCAGAAAAGCCAGAACTGCAGGAAAAGCCGGAAACGTCGAAAACGCTAGAAATACAGGAAGATCCGGAGAAGCCAGAAAAGTCGAAAATGTCGGAGCTGTTGGAACTGTCAGAAAAGCCATAACTGTTAGAAAAGTCGAAACTACCGAGAATTGTCGAAACAGCCGGAGCATCTGTCTACGAAGGAAGGCAGCATGATGTGTGAGATCATGGGCGGCATAATAAGCAGCATGATGATATGAGCATGGGCATCATAATGATGCATGATGATATGAGCATGGACAACACAATGATGAATAAGATCATGAGCATGGGCAGCTGGATGATGAATAAGACCATGGAAGATGTAGCATGATGAGCAGCACGAAGATGAGAGTAGCTCAGTCATCAAGGTTCAACACATGCGACAGTACAACAAGGTGTCATAGGCTAATGTGCAGCAAATAGATGAGATGCAGCACTATGATAGGTGAACGAGTCACCTTAGACAATCAGTTGAAGCAATATGTCTTCAATTGATCTCATGCTGATATCAAAAGTCAAAGTGATTGACTTCTATTGTAAATGCACTATCTCTCTCACTTTCTCTGCTGAACTTTGAAGAACATAAAATAAGAATTGATCAAGGGTTTCCCCACATTAGGGTTTGTCCCTGGTTATAACCACATCTTGTGTCCTCTTGTCTTGGCTTGTCTTCTGCGATTTATGTTTATGTTCTATCTGTAGTTTACTTTTATGCTGATGTGATTTCTAATGTGGAAAGAAATTGAAATAAATTGCTCTAGCATGGAACATACCTAAAATTAACATGGTATCAGGCTGAGGTGAAGACAATGCCCAAGCAAGAGTGAAAGAGCAATCACCAAAGACAATAGGGAAAAGACAAAAGGATCAATGGGTTCCACATCTCTCTTCTAAGTTCATAAAGGGTGAAGTCGAAGAAGAACATATTGTCAGAATGGCATAGCAGAAGTTTTTGATGGCCCATCTAAAGATCACTTCATTGGGAAGTTCGGATCTACGGATGGAAGGAAAGGTAGATGCCTTGGTTGCAATAAGTTTGGCCATTATGCGAAGGAGTGTCTGAAGGTAATGAAGGTCATCAAGGAAATGGTCGACTCTTCAAAGAAAGCAAGGAACCCCGAATCACTTTTATGTACCTGATCGCAAGAAGAACCTGGTGTCCATCTCGGAAATGGAAGTCAAAGGTTTCAGGGTGGCACTCATTGATGGAAAGGTACGTGTTTGGAAATAGAATTTTTAAAGATGTTTTTGAGTTCAGGGTTGTATCAAATTGCAGGAAGTCCACTAGGGACCATGTCCATTGTCACGTAGCACTGAAGGTTTGTGAGTTAGATGGTGACAGGGATGCCTAAATTTAAAAGGAGCATGAAAGTACATGTCTGAGATGTATCGAAGGAAAATCTTACAAGGGGACCATTCCGCTCATGTAGTAGGTCCAGAAGTCTAGAACAACCCAAGGGGTTTGAGATTGATAATCAGGAATCTCGCATATGCAGGTGGAAGAAAGCCCTCTATGGCTTGAAGAAAAACACATGAGGCATAGTATGAGAGGATTGATAGCTATCTGATAAAGCTGAGATTCACTAGGAGTTAAATGAATCCAAACCAACCGAAGGTTGTGGATGATAGACCTCTAATACGAGTACCTTATGAGGATGACCTACTTCTAATAGGTGTAGACCCTCTCATTTGCAGAAGTAAGAGGGAGTTGGATTCTAGATGTGGAATGGTGAACTACAAGCCTGTGACTACCTCGAGGATCTTAACTTTCAGAAGTTATATGGTAGTGATGTCTGACCAGATTTGGGAAATGCCTCTGAATCTCATAAACTCATTCGCGTTGAGGTTCTTGGTGAACTTCCGTCCAGAAATATGTTTTGCAGTTAGCATGGTGAGCTCATATTTGGTTGAAGCCACTGGATTGGTGCCATGAATCTTTTGAGATGTCTTCGGGGCACAATCTCTCATGGATTGAGATACACTACCAAAAATATGAGATTGCATGATTATTCGAATGTTGATTGGGTAAGTAGTGTGGAGGATCACTAGAGCACTTCTTAGTGTTGTTTTTCTTTGGATTCTGCTTTGATATCATGGATGAGCAGGAAGCAGAAGTCAGTTGTTATAAGCACCGCGTGAGACCGGATACATCTCTACGAGTATGATCTCGTATGAACATGCCTAGTTGGGGAAGCTCTTCAAGTGCATTGTTTGTACCACTGTGATTCTCTGTGACAACCAGAGGTGGGATTCGATTATTGTGGAATCCTGTATTCGACGATTGCTCTAGCAGAGAGACATCATATACTACCTTATCTGGGATATGGTAACTCGATGAGCAAGGAGGCTCCATTTCACTGATATGATGTATAGGTCGCTACACTTTGTTAGAGCTCCGGGGAAAGATCAAATTTGTGATTTTCCTGAACTACCTGTAGTCGTCGAGAGACCCTTGTAAAAGGGTCCTGCATGTTGCATAAATTGAGCTCTGGGAGCTCTGGGGGCTTGCAATTCTTACAAGAGCAACATACAACCACAGGGTGACTCACCCTCCCCTGGCGATGGACACTGGGACACGATGATTTGCTCTCTTTTGGGACAGGATGATTCGCTTTCCTATGGACAGGATGATTCGCTTTCCTGTGGACAGGATGATTCACTCTCTTGTGAACAGGATGATTCGCTCTCTTGTGGGACAAGGTGATTCACTCTCTTGTGTAGCAGGATGATTAATTCTCCTGTGAGGTCTGGATGATGTATTCTCCATGACGACTATGTAGCAGGATGATCAGTTCTCATGTGAGGTTTGGATGATGTACTATACATGACGACTATGTAGCAGGATGATTAGTTCTCTTGTGAGGTATGGATAATGTGTTCTCCATGATGATTATGTAACAAGATGATTAGCTCTCTTCTGAGGCCTAGATGATGTGTTATCCATGGTGATTGTGTAGCAGGATGATTAGTTCTCCTGTGAGGACAGGATTGATTAAGTTCTCCTGTTAAGGCATCCTACCCATGCAGTCTGGGACTCATGGGAATACCTCTAATCTGATCAATGAGCAGGGAAATGAGGATAGGGACCATAGTAGTACTGATGGACGCATCGCTGTATCTACCGTACTCCCTATGCTAGGATGACCTTCATTGATCTGGGATCAATGGTACTAGTCTGGGACCAGTGGTAGAAGTTGTACCTACTATGACGCTGACTTTGGGTCGGTTGAGACTGGTTTGGGACCAGTGGTGCATAATTTGAGACTGACTTCGGGTCAGTGGAGGATTGGTCTAGGACCAGTGGTAGGAGTTGTACCTACTATGACGCTCACTTTGGGTTGGTTGAGACTGGTCTGGGACTAGTGGTACATACTTTGAGACTGATTTCGGGTTAGTGTACTAGTCTGGGACCATTGGTAGGAGTTGTACCTACTATGACACTGACTTTGGGTCAGTTGAGACTAGTCTGGGACTAGTGGTACATACTTTGAGACTGACTTTGGGTCAGTGGAGGACTGGTCTGGGACCAGTGGTAGGATTTGTACCTACTATGGCATTGACTTTAGGTTGGTTGAGGACTGGTCTGGAACTAGTGGTACACACTCTGAGACTGACTTTAGGTCAGTGGAGAATGGTATGACACATTCTCGATCAATTCTTCTTCTTCATGGTTCAGCAGAGCTAAGCAGAGCAAAGTAAAGCCAACAGTGCTGAGCGGAGCAGAGCAGAGCCAGCATAGCTAAGTAGAGTAGATCAGAGCTAGCAGGTCCAGAAGAGCAGAGTAGAGCCAACAGAGTTGAGCAGAGCAGAGCATAGCCAACAGAGCTGCGCAGTGCAAGGCATTGATGGCAGAGATAGTACAGTTGGACATTGGATTAGCGGATGGAGTAATCCCTGGTTGAGAGGGAGTGTTAAAATTGGCAACTAGGGCCAAACTCCACGTGGGTCATATTATTTATGGCAACTGATATTTTTATTGGACCCCTCTCATTGAGAGGTGTAGGATTGATCTAAAGATCATCCGATTCCGATAAGTATTTATGAAGTTATGAATTTATTTATGTTATGGACAAATTGTTAAGTCAGCCATCAACTCATGTAGGCTCAGAAGTCCAACAAACACATCTATTCATCATTAACATTTGTATATAAATACAAGAGGTCTTTTCCTCATTTGGACACACTTGGATCTCTTTCTCTTTCTACTTGTCTTTGGGTTTTAGTAAGAGGAGAGATCTTAAGGAAAAGTCGGAATGGCCAGAAAAGTCGGAAAAGTCAGAACTGCCGGAAAAGCTGGAAAAGCCAGAACTGTTGGAAATATCGGAAAAGCCAGAAAAACTGGAAAATTCAAAACTGCCGGAAAAGCCAGAACTACCGGAAAAGCTGGAAATGATGGAAAAGCAGGAAATACTGGAAAAGCCAGAAAATCCAGAAAAGCCAAAAAATCCAGAAAATATGGAACCACTGGAACATCCAGAAACGCAAAAAAAGCCAAAAATATTGGAAGAGCCGGAAAAGCCAGAAAAGTTGGAAATGTCGAAATTGCCGGAATTGCTAGAAAAGCTAGAATTGTCAGAAAAACCGGAACTACCAGGAACTGCCAAAACAATAGGAGCATCTGTCTACGAAGGAAGGCAACATGATGTATGAGATCAGGGGCAGCATAATAAGCAGCATGATAATATGAGCATGGGAAGCATAATGATGCATGATGATATGAGCATGGGAAGCACAATGATGAATGAGATCATGAGCATGGGTAGCTTAATGATGAATACGACCATGGAAGATGCAGCATGAAGATGAGAGCAGCTCAGTCATCAAGGTTCAACACATGTGACAGTACAACAAGGTGTCACATGGTAATGTGCAGCAAATAGACGAGATGTAGCACTATGATAGGTGAACGAGTCACCTTAGAGAATCAGTTGAAGCAATATGTCTTCAACTAATCTCATGCCGATATCAAAAGTCAAAGTGATTGACTTCTATTGTAAATGTACTATCTCTCTCACTTTCTCTGTTGAACTTTGAAGAACATAAAAGAAGAATTGATCAAGGGTTTCCCCACATTGGCGTTTGTCCTTGGCTAGTGCCACATCTTGTGTCCTCTTTTCTTGGCTTGTCTTCTGTGATTTATATTTATGTTCTATCTGCAGTTTACTTTATGTTGATGTGATTACTAATATGGAAAAGAAATTGAAATAAATTGCTCTAGCATAGAGCATACCTAAAATTAACAATCCCTCATATTCATTTACTAAAATTTATAAAGAATATGATCAATCACTAGATATTTACCATTTTACATATAGCTAAGAGTTCCAAAAGTTTACTTTTTGAACCTCGTATACAAGTTATCATGGCTACAATGAAGATAATGTGTGGAACCATCTTGTAACAAAAATTTCTAGCAAAAAAAACCACCTTTGTAAATAGGTAAGGAGAAAAAAATATTCTAAAAATGGTCACCAAACATACCTACAATTGAAGAGGGTTCTTTCTCATATGAACCATCATCTCTACAAATACCAACCACATTTCAATTGATTTTCTTCTTTAACAAGTAAAGAAGAACTTGTAGCCCTTGTTATCCTCTTCAATGTCTTATAACTGGTCACAAGTCCTAGCTTCTTTAGCGATATGCTTCTTTTTATGCATCATTAATTCAAAGTGGACAGGATCCCCTCGAAGGAAATTGATATATAAGTCTTCCTCATGTAAGAGATGAGCCTTCTCCAACTTGCACTTAGCCTCGCAAATCTCCCATCTAAAATTATGAATAGCCATATGCTCCCAACCATGCATGAATTTGAGAGTCATGTCGATAGCATCTTTCTAGCATAAAACCCAAAGAATATCTATAAAAGGATGTGGAACAAGGTTGAAAAAATGATGAATGAGAGCACTAAAATCAATTTAATCCAAATGAGAAGCAATTAACTTGAACAAGGGAAATTTTTTTGTGTCCATGTAATTTCCTGCTAAAATGGCAGTGTAAATGAGCAAATGGTTTGATCCAATGCTTCGAATCAATAAATGACCTCACCAAAGCCTTTTAGAAAAGGAAATACCAAGTTGGGTTCCATACATAATATAAGTAATTTCCTACACCCTCTTTCTCCCTTAGTTAAAATTAGATCAAGTGAACCCACATCCATAATTCAACTCCTTTTTCACAACTTTAGGATCAAATAGCTAAAGGGTAGCTTTACTATGCTTGCTTCTTGGCGTGATAGGCCATGAGACTTGCACCCATGGTAGGTTTAAGTTGAACTAATGTTTGGTCCATTAAAAAAAAAAAATTACAGCTATCTATCCTATATGAGAAAGGTAACATACATCCAATAAAATTTTGAAGGTAAATAATTATAGCATGCACCACCTCAACCTCACTTAAATGTCATATGTGGTATAAAAGGGACCATTCCACACATAGATAATGTGGTTGAAGCTCAAAACCAATAGATTTCACCTCTTAAATAAATTTGGCTTATCTTTCTACAAAACTCCTAGAATAACCTACTTGTATCTTAGGTTGTCTTCCCTCTCACATTCCAATAGGGAAGATAAAAATTCATTAAAATAGCATAATGTTCTTTATAAAACTTAATATCTTGCTCAATGTCCACTATCCAAGGAGGATGCACACTTTGAATGATTTCTTACCAAGTAGAGGAACTGAGTAGTCTACCAAACTATACCAATATTTTCCAAAGGAGTAGGATATGAAGACCACTTCCCTTTGTTTAACCTATTTTTACAAACTTCATCAACATCCATAGCTTAAGCATGATCATTAACACCTACATTAATATATGGAATATTGCTAAATTAATGTATAGTCAAAATATTGCTCTAGTTCAATTTACGATAGATGAAACATAGCTTCACTAGCCTAGCCCTTTGTGATGCCCCCCATGGCCACCTGCGCAAAATAAATCCCCATTCTGGCTGGGTTATCCAATGCTACATTACATGTACCTTGAGAAGTTATTTGGGGTTTTTTCCAATTTGGAAAATCATGAATTAGGTGTTCTTGAAATTGACATGAAAAATACGCATTTTGAATGATTTAAATTTTAGATAGTGCACCTCTAGTGATAAACCTCATAAATGAACAGAGCCATTTATTACTTTTAACATAAACACTAGGGCTACCTAGAAAAGGCTGCAGGTTGGTCGAAAAAGGAAGGAACTCCAACCATAAAGTGTAATATGCATATCCTTGATCCTGTAGATGAAAATATACCTTTTATTATTTAACATAGGGCAAACCAGTGTTGCCAACATCTCGATTTTATCTTGAAATCACGATTTTTTGGCCTAGCTGATGTTTGCCGATTTTTATAGATATTTTTATGGTATATTAAATTTTCTGATGTTTGCTAATTTTTACCGATATTTTCTTGATTTTTTTGATTTTTTGGTTTTCTGGACCTGTTAGCGCTCGAATCTTCTTCAGGCTGAGGAAAGAAAAACTCGAGGCAACATCAAACCATGCTCAGCCTCATAGCTAGCCCTACGAGGACAGGAGAGGGCTCTCTCCAGTCGATCTTGATAAAATAAGCAATAGGGTGCGAGATGACTAAATTGATAATTGATTTTAGGCTAGTAAATTGATAGGAAAAGGGGTTTTAATGGATGATTGGGATTTCTGGGCAGCGTGGTATCAAGAACAGCGTGAGCAGAGATTTAATCAAAGGCACAGATTATTCCATAAGGCGAGGTAGGAGCGAATTTTAACAATTAAATTGAGATTAAACGGAATGGCAAGACTGCTGAGAAGTCGACAAGGGCATGTGTGATGAATCCTTATCGAACAGAAGAAAACATTAAATATGAACACTTCCTCAAGACAGAGCAAATAAATTGAATTCTTCCTTTCTCACTTAAAAGTATTCATTTAGAAACGATTATGTAATGAAATGGAAACATTACAAAGACATATGAAACAGATGAAAAACATATGCTAAATTTCCACACCACAAGTGTCTTACAAATCAGAGCTGAGCCATTTAATTAATCTATGTCATTCAACTGTACAATGAAATGCTTTGTTCTCCTCCACGCACCGCTCAGAATTCTCCTCTCACCAAATGTTTTTACAATACATTAAATAAAACTCAACTAGGAGAAAACAGATCGACCCAAGACAAGGGCGTTGTTTCAACTGAAATGATGAAAATAGGAAAGGTCTGCTCTAAAAAGGAGCAGCGTTACATTTCTTTGTTAATAACCAATGGAGAGGCGACAGCTGTAGCTGAAGACCCTTTAAATTTGTAACTGAAGACCAACATAGACAGTGCGGTCTGTCGTGGCAAGTATTTCCATTTAAATTTAAACTTTCCGCCTTTGACTGCCACTTGTTTTTCCTTTATTTGCTAACTTATTAACAAAATACTATTTGAATAAAAACTAATTTTAATAAAAATAGTTTTTTATAGATTGCCCGAGCCTCATTTATGTTACCATCCAACATCTCCATGTTTATATAGCCTTGACAAGCCTCTAACATCCCACCACATATCTTAATTAAGCTTTCCCAAACTCCTTGAGCAGCTTCCAAATCCCCTCCAAGCTGATATTCTAACCGAGCCCAGTATGCATGCAAATGCAAGAATTGATCTGTGTGATTCAGATGTGAAGACAAATATTCTGCTGCACGCTAAAATGTTTCTCGAAGTTGAACAACGTAAGATGATTTACTAATTTAATCCATCTTCATAATCCGTCGCCTCAAGCCATCAGCACGAACAAGGAAAAAATTCAAATACTCATTAGGATTTGGGAACCCACAATGCAGAGACTGCTCAAACACGACAGAGAGATCTTCCTCCGAAGCATCAAAGCGTTCCAATGCAAGCATGTATTTAGCCCAAGTGCTTCAACCCAGGGGCGGTTTCGGATAGCTCTGGCATAAACAGATTTTATAATACTGGGAACCTTCAAATTGCTATCCAAATATTGAGTATAACGGAGCTAGAGATCATTTTCAACTGGAAATTCTGTTATTGCTCTCTCATAAAGAACTTGAACACGAGTTGGATCTCATGAGGATTCTTCAAAGTTGATATAGAACAGGTAATTTTGAAAAAGTTCAGTATCCGCCTGCTTTCCTCTAGCCACCTTTTCTTCATAACTAGTACGCGCATTGTACATTTGCAGAGCCTTTTTATATGCTGATATCACATTGGAAGGAAGTCCATCTAAATGATCTATGTCATTCCCAATCACAACTCCCTGCTGCTCTTCCCAAAATTTGTAATCTTGAAGCGTTGAATCAATGTCTTTCATTGCGATGAGTAAAGCTTGCTTGAATTCTCTATATGTTGCCCACAATTTCTGAAACGATTCTTTTCAATAATTCTTTTCAATGATTCTTTTCAATGATTCTTCCAAGGCATGATTTTTTTGTT
The DNA here is from genome assembly GCA_000404065.3 of Pinus taeda. Taxonomy (NCBI): domain Eukaryota; kingdom Viridiplantae; phylum Streptophyta; class Pinopsida; order Pinales; family Pinaceae; genus Pinus; species Pinus taeda. The sequence goes on along the minus strand of APFE031299436.1, from coordinate 20,781 downwards.
GGAGCTCATCCTCTCGGCGTTTCAATTCAGAACTTCTTAGCTCTTTCGTCGATCAGATTGAAATGACAGAGAATGAAAAACAATTCTCTCTTCAACCAAGGCTTGTTTCCCAACATTGATAACACCACAATCATGCTAAAATCTACTGAGCACCCTTTAGAAGCCTACTTGCAAGTCGATGGAGCTGATTTGATAAGAGACTGGGCTCAAGACAAAAATTTCTTGGTGCTGAGACTAAGTGCGTAGCGCTCGAACCCAACGCGTAGCGCACACCTCAGTGCGTAGCGCCTGTGTATTTTTACATTGGCCGATGAGGCCCAATGCGTAGCGCCCACCTCAGTGCGTAGCGCACACCTCCAATGCGTAGCACACACCTCCAACGCTGTTCCACAGTTTTGAAAACCACTATTTCGCCCTTGTAATGCGCCATTGACCTCTGCTTTGAAATTTGGTGGAAATGACTTGCCTCCATGCTTTATATAGGTTGCAAAAATATCCCAAAAAATCACATTTGATTTTAAATGTATTTCATGACCCACTTTTCTAATTTTTCTGCACTTTGATATTTCTTCATTTAATAAAATGCTTTTCCTTTGGCTTTTCTAAGTTTTTGGACTGATAACTTTGCTGTCTTTTGCAGGGATCCGACACTTGACTTAGGAAAAGATAACCAAGGCTGCTTCAAGGCAGGAGACTTTAAAATATAGATTTATTACAAACATTAAAATTTGAAAATTTCTTTTTCAAAACAAAGCTTTGAAAAAGAAATATCCTCGAACATGATGAAAATCTTGAAATGAAGCTTATTGGAAATCTTCCTCTGGCCCGCGGGTATTATGAAGCACCTTGAGAACAATAACTTGCACCTAGCCCTAAATACCAAATTCACTGCTTGCTGACCTAGACATCAAACAGGAATGTACATAACGAGAAATGAACTTTGATAATTTGACTCTGACAGCAAACTGGCAAGATAGAGTCTAACATTGGCTCCAATGGGGATGGTAGCTGCCGCTTCTTGGAGGTGCCAAGAACCTGCAGAGCTTTGGGAGAGCAGACAGTCCCTCCGTCCATTGGGCAATGGAGTCCATTATTTCAACAAATCGACACAACTCTTGACTCAATTTTTAAATTGAAACTGAACTCAAACTGATTTGATCTCAAGACTGAAATAACTGAAAAGCTGGCCTAACTAACTTCAAACTAAAGCTGCAATGAAACTAGAACAAGATGTTGCCCTTTCGCTGCTTATTTATTTACAGAATCTACCCTACTATATTGTTAAAACAATAGATCAGGTAATACTGAAATGCGAGATCAACCATTCAAGTAAACCTGAGAATGATGCCGCTTGAGAATGCTTCCACTAGGACACATATGTAATTGCTGGCAACCCTTCATGCACGTAATGAGCCTGGTCATGTAAAAGATAGCTTGATCTATCAATCAAACTGAAAAACATTTCCATGTATGTTGCAATAGGATCGCAAAAGCCAAACTCTGTTTGCTGCCCCAACTCTGCAATACATACCTCCAGCTGCACACTGTCAATGCAAACATCTGTAGGTAACTCTATTATTTCTTGTTTCGAAGGAGGAAGAGTTTCCAAGAACTTTTTAGGGTCTCGGAAATCATATGATTGGATCCGCTCATTCAAATACTGAATCTCCTTCTCAAGTTTTTCAACAATTAACTCACAGAAACCAGTTTTAGTTTCAAGAGGGAACTTTGGGGATTTCAAACATTGAAACATAGCAACAAAAAATCCTTCATCAAATTCAAATTTCCATAACTGATCTCTAACTTCTTTTACAGCTTCACATAGTGCAGGGTTTGCCACATACCCTACCATTGCATAAATGGATCAGCGAGCACTGGAATGTCTGGATCGAGTTGAAGTCACCAGGTGAATGGTTCAGCCTTCATATGTGTCTGACTGCTGTCCACCATCAGCATCAGATCTGCAACTTGATTTCATGTACTGGGGCAAGATAATCTTCAAGTCGAATGTCCCATCAACAGCACACCATCTTCCCCAGTATGGTCGCCACTATGTTAGCGCTCGAATCTGCCTCAGGCTGAGGAAAGCAAAACTCGAGGCAACATCAAACCACGCTGAGCCTCGTAGCTAGCCCTACGAGGACAGGAGTGGGCTCTCTCCAGTCGATCTCGATAAAATAAGCAATAGGGTGCGAGATGACTAAATTGATAATAGATTTTAGGCTAGTAAATTGATAGGAAAAGGGGTTTTAATGAATGATTGGGATTTCTGGGCAGCGTGGTATCAAGAACAGCGTGAGCAGAGATTTAATCGAAGGTACAGATCATTCCATAAGGCGAGGTAGGAGCGAATTTTAACAATTAAATTTAGATTAAACGGAATGGCAAGACTGCTGAGAAGTCGACAAGGGCATGTGTGATGAATCCTTATCGAACAGAAGAAAACATTAAATATGAACACTTCCTCAAGATAGAGCAAATAAATTGAATTCTTCCTTTCTCACTTAAAAGTATTCATTTAGAAACGATTATGTAATGAAATGGAAACATTACAAAGACATATGAAACAGAAGAAAAACATATGCTAAATTTCCACACCACAAGAGTCTTACAAATCAGAGCTGAGCCATTTAATTAATCTCTGTCATTCAACTGTACAATGAAATGCTCTGTTCTCCTCCATGCACCTCTCAGAATTCTCCTCTCACCAAATGTTTTTACAATGCATTAAATAAAACTCAGCTAGGAGAAAACAGATCGACCCAAAACAAGGGTGTTGTTTCAACTGAAATGATGAAAATAGGAAAGGTCTGCTCTAAAAAGGAGCAGTGTTACATTTGTTTGTTAATAACCAATGGAGAGGCGGCAGCTATAGCTGAAGACCCTTTAAATTTGTAACTGAAGACCAAAATATACAGTGCGCTCTGTTGTGGCAAGTATTGCCATTTAAATTTAAACTTTCCGCCTTTGACTGCCACTTGTTTTTCCTTTATTTGGTATCTTATTAACAAAATGCTATTTGAATAAAAACTAATTTTAATAAAAATAGTTTTTTATAGATTGCCCGAGCCTCATTTATGTTACCAGCCAACAGCTCCATGTTTATATAGCCTTGCCAAGCCTCTAACATCCCACCACATATCTTAATTAAGCTTTCCCAAACTCCTCGAGCAGCTTCCAAATCCCCTCCAAGCTGATATTCTAACCGAGTCCAGTATGCATGCAAATGCAAGAATTGATCTGTGTAATTTATATGTGAAGACAAATATTCTGTGCACGCTAAAATGTTTCTCGAAGTTGAACAACGTAAGATGATTTACTAATTTCATCCATCTTCATAATCCGCCGCCTCAAGCCATCAGCACGAACAAGGAACAAATCCAAATACTCATTAGGATTTGGGAACCCACAATGCAGAGACTGCTCAAACACGACAGAGAGATCTTCCTCTGAAGCATCAAAGTGTTCCAAAGCAAGCATGTATTTAGCCCAAGTGCTTCAACCCAGGGGAAGTTTCGGACAGCTTTGGCATAAACAGATTTTATAATACTGGGAACCTTCAAATTGCTATCCAAATATTGAGTATAAGGGAGCCAGAGGTCATTTGCAACTGGCAATTCTGTTATTGCTCTCTCATAAAGAACTTGAACACGAGCTGGATCTCCCGAGGATTCTTCAAAGTTGATATAGGACAGGTAATTTTGAAAAAGTTCAGTATCCGCCTGCTTTCCTCTAACCACCTTTTCTTCATAACTAGCACGCGCATTTTACATTTGTAGAGCCTTTTTATAAGCTGATATCACATTGGAAGGAAGTCCAGCAAAATGATCTATGTCATTCCCAATCACAACTCCCTGCTGCTCTTCCCAAAATTTGTAATCTTGAAGTGTTGAATCAATGTCTTTCAATGGTATTGAAAGTCGTCGCCGAAATAGGTTACGGATTCGATCAACCTGTTTATCTTTTACCTTTTTGCTATTTTCTTCCATTGCGATGAGTAAAGCTTGCTTGAATTCTCTATATGCTGCCCACAATTTCTGAAATGATTCTTTTCAATAATTTTTTTCAATGATTCTTTTCAATGATTCTTCCAAGGCACGATTTTTTTGCTGGAGCTCATCCTCTCGGTGTTTCAATTCAAAACTTCTTAGCTCTATCGTCGATTAGATTGAAATGACAGAGGATGAAAAACAATTCTCTCTTCAACCAATGCTTGTTTCCCAACATTGATAACACCACAATCATGCTAAAATCTACTGAGCACCCTTCATAAGCCTACTTGCAAGTCGATGGAGCTGATTTGATAAGAGACTGGGCGCAAGGCAAAAGTTTCTTGGTGCTGAGACGGAGTGCGTAGCGCCCGAACCCAACGCGTAGCGCACACCTCAGTGCGTAGCGCCTGTGTATTTTTACACTGGTCGGTGAGGCCCAATGCGTAGCGCCCACCTCAGTGCGCACACACCTCCAATTTGTAGCGCACACCTCCAACGCTGTTCCACAGTTTTGAAAACCACGATTTCGCCCTTGTAATGCGCCTTTGACCTCTGCTTTGAAATTTGGTGGAAATGACTTGCCTCCATGCTTTATATAGGTTGCAAAAATATCCCAAAAAATCACATTTGATTTTAAATGTATTTCATGACCCACTTTTCTAATTTTTCTACACTTTGATATTTGGTCATTTAATACAATGCTTTTCCTTTGGCTTTTCTGAGTTTTTGCACTGATAACTTTGCTGTCTTTTGCAGGGATCTGGCACTTGACTTAGGAAAAGATAACCAAGGCTGCTTCAAGGCAGGAGACTTTAAAATATAGATTTATTACAAACATTAAAATTTGAAAATTTCTTTTTCAAAACAAAGCTTTGAAAAAGAAATATCCTCGAACATGATGAAAATCTTGAAATGAAGCTTATTGGAAATCTTCCTCTGGCCCGTACGTATTATGAAGCAACTTGAGAACAATAACTTGCACCTAGCCCTAAATACCAAATTAACTCCTTGTTGACCTAGACATCGAAGAGGAATGTACATAACGAGAAATGAACTTTGATAATTTGACTCTGACAACAAACTGGCAAGACGGAGTCTAACAGGACCCTTGCAAATTTTATCTCGATGCCGATGTTCGCAACATTGGAGCAAACCACTAATAGTGTTCCACATTCCATATTGCAACACCTATCTCAATCTAGTTGAAAGAACAACATCATAATAATCAATGCAGTGGAACATAAGGGAACAATAAAAGAAAAAATATGCACACATAGAGACACCAGGATTGGTCAGAGAGAAGAGCTAAACCCACTACGGGGAACACCCTTGTAAATTTTTCTTCTTCTTAGATCATCATCAAATGATTCAAAAAAAGGGAGTACAACGATCCATATATTCATCAATGCAATAAAAACAACTAGAACATCCATAACATAACCTTAAACATATACTCAAAGATCCTAATTATGAGGATTATAATGCACTGTCACTGATTGTAGTTAACTGTTGGATACTTTCGTCACTACGTTGAACACCAATGAACACTAATAACTCATCTTTAGGTCCCACACACATGCAAAGATAATGCGTGTGAGTGTTTCAGACAAATCTAGATGGTCTCTGTAGAACTGGATGAGTGCATTTGGGACAGATCTGGATGCTCTCTAGTGAACTAGATGAGGGTTTCTAGCGGCCAAACCTACTCAAATATACCACAAACCTTGGATGATCCCATCAAGCTTCTTCTCGAGCATCTATGGCAGCCTAGATGCTCCCTAGACCATTCTGTGTGTGCTTCCGGGGAACAAATTGGACTGCGAAAACCTTAGCCTCCCGAACATTCCCATAAACACTTTGTGTGTGCGTTAGGGACTTCCCGAACGCTCCCATGACCATATTGTTCTAGCATCTAGGGACGAAAAACTTTAGCTATGTGCGATCGTCTGAGACATAGAAACCCTAGACACGTGCGAGCTTCAATGTTGTAGTTTCAGACCCTTTATGCAATCTTTCTTCCATCGGACATGTGCGAACCAAACAAATAGAAGAGAGAAGAGAGTGCTCGATCATTGTGTCCAAATAAGCTTCAAGTCTCTTCTATTTATAGGCTTTCATGAGGTTCCACTTGATGTTGGGGCCAACCTGTCTAAGTGAACATGTGTTTAGGGTTGACCTAATCCAATATACATGAGCAAATAAATAAATTAAAAAACTAACTTCTGCTTGTCATCATAAATCATCATTGTACATCTCGATCTATCCCTTGCTTATTTATGCTTATCTCTTGATTGTTTTTTCTTGTATGCTGAACATTCTAGAATCTAAAAGAAGAATAATTTGCTATCGAGGGGAACTTAAACTACCACCCTCTATCTATCAGGCTACTACCCAGAATATCGTCATTAATCATCATTAGAGAGCATATCATCAAGGAGCTCATCTCAACTTATAACCACATCGGGGAGAACATATCAATCTGAAATCTCAGGGGGGAGTTATACATTTACAACTCCATATCGAGTAATAGGATATCCAAACACACACACAGGGGAGAACATCTCAACCCTGGTATGACATCAGGGAGATTAGTCTCAACCTCGAACAGCATAGGGTTATCTCAACCCATTCTATTTCCTATTGATCCTCCGATCGATGACCCTTAATAGTCATGTGGCAGAACACTTGCATCATAATCGACTTGCGTTGTACACCCCAAGTACACTCTCAACTCGTTGGCCAAACGAGGAGCAATTTTCCTGATAAGCCCTGCTTGTGGGTATGATGCCAACTGGGATATACTCTACAAAGACCAGATAGGGGAGAAATATTCTCCGACCCTATGAAGATAGGGGATCAACATCTCCAACATTATGGGCAATAGATAGGGGGCATACCCTATTGTCTAGAGTTCCCTCAACTCCAGGAGACCTCTATCTCAATTCGTCACCCTGGGAGCTCATATAGGGAGGAAGAAATGGATCCATGTCCTCGATCAGTGCTGCTCTCATCATACTCAAATATGGTATCTGCTTGTCTCAATAGCAGTAGTTTCCTATGAAAATATCATGTTAGATCATACATAATCACGTAGATCACAAAAGGATACCTTAATCGTCCTCCCTCTTAAGGAGGTGTCAGTCACAAGCCTAAGCTTGTCTCGAACAACTATAGTATCTCAATATATGGAAGTATGTTAGTTCCAACTATATATATATCGGATTCCCTTACATTGCAATGTATCCATGTCATATTCAGATCATGATCAACTGGATCCCTAAGGAGCTTCTACATCTTGCCTCGTAGCTAGCCATGCTAGCAAATTCATACTCAATCTCAGTCTAGTGTAAAACTATAGACATGTCAATATTATCATGGCATATCTCACATTAAGGCAACACTTATATGTGCTCATTAACAATCTCTATTAACAACAATACATCCATGCAATCACATACCATAATAGAAACATCTCAACCTAAAAAATAGAACATCTCATGAAAACATTTCAAAGGATGTTCGTTGGCAACTTTATGTGAATGAAGCAACTCAATCATGAATTTATTCAAGTTCAATGCACATGATATATATGGAAGGATGTTCAAAAATGGAACATCAATGCTTCAATCAACTCGCGGTTTCCAAGACAAGTTCAACAATATATTGAGCCTCAAATTGAAGTATCAAAGGATTTGTATTTCCATTATTCAGAAGCATTTTTCAATGGCCTTGCAATATAGAGATTCTTTCCCAAATTTCAGAAATAAATTCATCATGCCACGATACATCATTTCTAGCTTCAGAATCCATTTCCCTCTTACATCAATAGAGGCTCATAAACTGTCACGAGTAGATCATTAGTATGTAAAACCAAAACCATAATCAAAATCAAAGTCATACCATGGAACACATCATCCTGACTTCATCAAATAACATTCAAACATGGACATATCTGGATTGGGGAGATTTCTTCATGCAATTCTCTCTACAATCATAATTCCTTACTAAGCCACATGGAAACTTTTAGGGGCTAATGTTCGCCCAATGGGCTAATTTTCCATAATTTTTCCAAAAAAAGATTCGCCAATTTCCAGTTTTTATAAAAGATGATTCGCCCAAATTTTAGAATCTAAAATTATTTTACCTTAAAAATCGCCAATATTATATAGAGACTATATATAAAATCATAATAAATTTTAATAATTTTACAAATATATCAATAAACATTTTATGGTTTTCATATTAGCGATTAGCGAGATTCGCCAATGTTTTTAAACTTCAAGAAAATTTTCCATCCTTAAAATTTTCCTTGATAAGCCAACATAATCATCCTTACATAAATAAATGTTGTATCAACAAAGTCAGCTCATCAGAGTTCAAAAGTCAAATCAAAACTATTATCAAAGTCATCAATATCATAGTACATTCTTTCAACCAGGTGATAGCTAGAGCTCAATCAAGTCTTGACATCATTTAATTATTGTGCCAACACATTGTGATCTATCATGGAATACCAATCCAAAACTTCATCAAGTCATTTTTATGGTCATAATTTTGACACTAGGTGCAAATGCATATACCAAAGGTAAGTCATGCAGGTTCCATCTTCATACTGAATCACAACTATCAGTACTTCAACCATTATGCTAGGAGCAAGGAGACCTATATCAAACTAGTTTTCATAATACCCACTTAAGTCATTGAAGGTCACTATGCCGACTTAGCATTGGTACTAGGGAAAATGAACAATTGTGACATCAAATTGTTATTCATCATATCAAGTCCAAATTTGTTATCCTAAAGAGATCTATAGTAAAAAGCATATCTCAATATCAAGTTGAAGTTCTAAGCCATTGTCAAGCATCATGTTAAAACTCAAAACAATGCTTATCTATGTCAATCAACCAAATAATACCAAACTCTTGTAGCACAAACCTCAGACATAATGACATATCTATATGTATAAGGTCAGTCTTCATGTTGATATTATGGAAAACATTGATGCTTTTCCTTCTTTCAGTTCTTACTATTATCTACAACACATTTGTAATACAAACATCTTCCAGGGGAAATTTCATTTCATGCACAATACTTCATTGTCATCAACACTTTAACCTAACAACTTCATAAATCAGTTTACAGTGGCTGAATATGTTAGAGACTCATTGATTCGAAGTTCAGACAACTTCAGAAAACTTCAGATGACGGTCAACTCTAGTCAAATCCCTGGACGCTCCCTTTAGGTTAGCATGGGAGCATCTTTAGCTTCCTGTATGCTTCCTAGGCCTTAGCATGTGTGCACCTAGGGACGAAATCTCTTGGTTCTATGCTTGTGTCCAGAGAATAAAACTTAATTTTTGTACAAGCTTTAGATATGAGACTTTGTTGCAGATCAATAATGTCAGATGCACATAAATCATCCTTCAACATTGCAAAATGCAAATAGTGATGTGAGTAAGAATCTTGAGAAGAGATTCTCCGTATGATTGGGAATCTACTTCATTCATCTTCATTCATGTCATCAACCTATCTCTACTAGAGTCATGTAATAGTATCTGTTGGATCATAGACATATATCTATCATGGTCATCAACATCATGTCATCAATCTTTCATCAAGGGTTAGACTAGAAAGATTAGGGCAGCAGGAAGATGTGACATCATATGAGCACAATAACACTTGCTATCGAGACAATCCATCAAGTTAGGGCATTCAGTTTAACCATATGCCATGAATCCATGAGCACACTAGTAAGAGATCTCAAATATCAATCTCATAGTTATACCTCTAACATTAAGGTTACCATGCTTATCATGATCAATAGGATCAAGTCAGGTCATACAATAAAAATTTGACCAAAACAATAGAGTGTCAATCTCTCTTTCCATTATCATGCTTATCACAAGCATTATCAATAGTATCATGTATAAGAATTAATGCATTAACCTTCTATGTGAAATTCATCATGTCTTAAGCACGACAAGTATCAAGAGTATCATTTGCTAGTGTCAGGGTGCTAGCCTTCTTTATAGGATCAAGGTATCAAACAGATAGATGTTAGCCAAACATCAAGTATATCAATTTATTGACATTAGATAGCCTCATAGAATTCAAGAAGATCAAAATGTTAAACACCAGGTGCGTCATTCCATCATAGGAAACATAGATCCAAGTCACTTTCATATGCATGTATGAGCCAAAAGAAAGAGATATTCTCATCATACCTTAGGGCTTACCTAGTCATTAATGTTACTGGTGAAATAAAACATACTATGAATACCTTGTGGTATTCAAATACTTGTGCACTTTTTTATTAGACATAGGCATCCTGAAGTACTTTGTCATCCTTTCATATAGTGCCTCTTTACCTTTTCTAGCTCTAGCTATCCTTCTTGCATTTCAAATGATACTCAAGAAGGATTCACTCACCATATCTCATCAAGGAGGTTAGAAACATCCAGATACTCAAATACATATCTAGGAAGTACAAACAATAAAAATAATAATCATATCCACAAGTCTAAACAAAAGCAAGAGGCATCATAAGTCAAGAAATACTTATATTCATTGAGAGGTGATCCTCTCCCTCTAGAGCTAACCATCACCATCCATAGTCCACATACTAATGTTACCTTTAATCGACAAACCAAGCCTACTAGGGATTATCCCACATGGGGCTTCATCAAATATTTCACAAGAGCTTGAGCCTCCTCACGTTGACCATGCTATATCTCATGTCTTTTCCATACATTGTTAAGAAATTTAAGGCAAAGAGATAAATTATTACCAAGATTTACCGAGATTTACAGAGGAAAAATAAAATAACCAGCAACAATACACATAAATAATACACATAATATTTATCCAGGAAAACCCCAAATCTAGGGAAAAACCCAACCCAATGAGATCTCATTAGCATTGGCCAAAACCCTGGCTAACCCATCCAAGTGAGCCTTCACCACTCACCTCCAGGCCTCCATTACAATGAAGTATTAGAAGCCTTTTATAGCCTCCATTACATGCAATATCACGAATCATAATACCATGGGTACACTATACCATGTACCCAAAACAACTACTATTTAACTAGGTCAACCATGACTCAAACCCCGAGTCAATTTTACCTAACAATTCCCCCCTTAAACTTGTCTTAGGGTTCTTTGACTAAATCTAGCCAAAACCTGCTAAGTGAGATAATCCCACTCACTCTAGCCCTTACCCCCTTCAAAATGTTAAACTGATATTTGTTAACCCAACATCCCTTTATTACGTAGGTCTAACCCAGACTTTACCGGTAATTACCCAGGGGTACGCATGCCTTACCAGGCCTTACAGTAGTATGCACATTTACATGCAAATTAAAAATTTCACTCCATTATGATAAAAAAAAAATTGTTTACCCTTGTTGCTATTTTTGTACATATGACATCAATGTCCATTTAAAGAGAATCCATCTACCAAATTACATGGGTCACTAGCCGATAATCTGCCAGTTATCTAGGAATTCTTTTCAAGTACATGGTTCATCAATTAATTAATCCACGTGCACATATCCCCCTCATCCACTAAATCTATCATGACCCAATAGTCTGCAACTTTGCTTCACAATCTATGGCTTTTGATCCAGATCTACAATAAAAACTTAATTATCTTTCTATCTATTAGGCAAATACAAACCCTTAGCAACAAAAAACATCCTTCTGAAGCCAAATTACCTCTGATGCCAATTGTTAAGAAATTTACGGCAGAGAGATAAATTATTACTAAGATTTATTGAGATTTATAGAGAGGAATAATAAAATAACCAACAACAATACACATAATATTTATCCAAGAAAACCCCAAATTTGGGGAAAAACCCAACCCAATGAGATCTCATTAACATTGGCAAAAACCCTGGCCAATACAGTGAAGTGAGGCTTCAACGCTCACCTCTAGGCATCCATTACAATGAAGTATTCCCAACCTTTTATAGGCTCCATTACATGCAATACTACAGACCATAATACCATGGGTACACTATACCATGTGCCCAAAACCACTACTATTTAACTAGGTCAACCTTGACTCAAACCGTGAGTCAATTTTACCTAACATAAACCACGGTTTTCTCTCAAATCCTAACCCTAATAACGCAATTTCCTAGGGTTTTCTTCAATTCCTAGAATTCTTTTAGCTATCCACCATCCTCTTCTTTCTTCCATTAACGGTGTCATCATCGGGGTGATCTCCATGGTTTTTCTTTAGCCCAACACTGATACCATGTTATATTTTCATAGGGCTACATTATTCTTTTCTTAGATAATTGCATTTATTCATTGACACATTTAATGCATCCCATAAAATTATAACATTATTCAGATATACACAGTTATTCATGAGCGTATGAAACTATGTAGAAAGAAAAACATCATCATCATCAATGCAACGAAACATAAAGGAACAATTGAAGAAAAAATATGCACACATAGAGACACTAGGATTGGTCAGAGACTAGGGAAAAACCCACTATGGGGAAAACCCTTGCAAATTATTCTTCTTCTTAGATCATCATCAAATAATTCACAAAAAGAGAGTACAATGATCCATATCTTCATCAATGCAATGAAAACAACTAGAACATCCATATCGTGACTTTAAACATACTTATTCTCAAAGATCCTGATTCTGAGGACTGTAATGCACTGTCACTAAATGTAGTTAATTGCTTTATACTGCTTCATTGTGATGAACACTACTCAACACTTATCTCTACGTCATAGATGCATGTAAAGATACTATATGCAAGTGTTTAAGGTAGATTTGGACACTCTTTGCAGAATTGGATGAGTGTGTCTGGGAAAGATCTTGAAGCTCTTTGGTGAATTAGATGAGGGCATCCGGGGGCCAAACCTACTCAGATCTACCTCAAACCCTAGACACTCCCATTAGGCTTCTATGCAAGCATCTATGGTAGCCCAGTCGCTCCCTAGACCATTTTGTGTGTGCATCTGGGGATAAAACTAGATTGTGGAAACCCTAGCCTCTCGGATACTCCCATAAACACTCTTTGCGTGTGTCTGAGACTTCCTGGACGCTCCCATAACCATACTATTCAAGCTTCGAGGGAAAAAAAGCCTTAGTTATGTGCGAGCATCTGAGAATCATAAACCCTAAACATGTGCGATCTTCGACCCTGTAGTTTTAGACCCTTTGTGAGATCTTTCCTTTGTTAGACTTGTGTGAACCAAACAAATAGAAGAGAGAAGAGAGTGCTTAATTATTTTGTCCAAATGAGCTTGAGGTATCTTCTATTTATAGGCTTTCATGAGCATCCACTTGATGTTGAGGCCAACTTATCTAATTGAACATGTGCTTAGGGCCAACCTAATCAAATATGCATGAGTAAATAAATAAATTCAAAAACCAACTTCTGCTTGTCCAAATAAGGTGACCTTAAGGTCGATTTTGGTCCTCTTGAAAAGTGGAACCTATTGTAATTATTATATTCATCATATGAGCTTTCCAAAGTGGAATTTGACCGCAGTTGCATAATTTTAATAGTTTAGAGGGAGCAACAGGACAAATTTCTCGAGATTGCATAGAGCCTAAGCCAGGGAGATCGAATTGTTAGGCGGTAAATTTTTCAGTGCAGGTTGGCCAAAAAATTCGGCTTGCTAGATTCAGTTATTCTAGTAGGAAGAGAAAGAAACAACTCAAATTTTCGGTGATTAGATTTCTTGTCTAGGAAAAGAGGGTTCTGCAATAGTTTGGTAGAGCAGAACCCATCCAGGTGGAAGAGAAAGTGCACACTTAGAGGGAGGAATTTCTAGATTTTCCTAGAGGGTCTCTAGTTCCAATTTTCTAGAGGAGATCCACAATTTTCCTGTTGTAGAAGGTCGTACAAGTTTTCCAGACTAGCCAATTCAAATTGTTGTGGTTACAGTTTGAGTGTTGTTTTCCAGAAAAGGATGTTCGAAAAGAATAAGAAAGTATTTCCTGGAAGTAGTTGAAGGTAGAGCGAGGTAGATAGATTAGTTCTACACATTCTAGAAGGGAGCGAGTTTTAGAACAGGTAGACGAGTATGAGAGAGGAAGATATTCCTCTATATTTCCCTATCTTTTGAGTTTCGTAATTTTGCAACTTTGCAGAGATGGCCATACGAGATTGCCAGAGGAGTTCGTACGAGTTACCTAGGATGCAGATATGGGTAGTAGATTGATGTCTAGTTACTGGAGATATGCATTAGAGGAAATGCAAATGATCCATTGCATATTGCAAAGCAAGGAAGGGTCCCAAGCAGGGACTAGGCTTGAAAGGAGATAGTTGGGCACCAGATCCAGGAGGTGGAGGAGCTTGATACTTCAATGTGCCAGATGGGTAGGGTCCAGTGTAGAAGCAACAATGACTTTAGTTAGAACAGATCTAATTATTGCAGTAAGACCATCAACTTTGCTACAAAGGCCCATAATATCATGTTAGTAGGTTCAGTTTTAGCAGGCACTACTAGTTTTTTAGAAGACAGTTGCATAGCTAGTTATAGTAGTACTCGAGAGACAGTTTCAAAAGTAGTTGTAGTGAGACAGGTCGTTCAAATTTCCCAGTTGTAGTCTGTACGTGCAATTTAAGCCAAGAGATTCCCAATGCAGAGATATGCAGTCCAGTTTCTGGTGCAACAGGACAATGCAAGTTGCAAGGAGAGAGGAAACAAATTTCCCATATGGAGATCAAGACTCAGAGGGATTCTAGTTTCAGAGGGAGCATACCTATGGAAGCTAGTGCTTCATGATTTGGGTAGATAAGACTCTTTATTGTAGTAGTTGTAGTAGTAGTGCGATGTATCAATGGAGAAGTGGCAACAACATTATGAGTAGATTGGAGTTTAGAGGCGCAGACTTGGGTAGGTTCCATTAATGTATCCTCATGGATCATTAACTGACTACGGGGGGCCAACATGATTCAATAGAAGGATGGATCAGTGTCAATGATGGAGTTAGATTTCGAGCGACAGTTGTAGACTAGTAGCAATCAGATGTTGAGGAGCTAGTGCAATGTTGACAACATAATAGGTGGCTCAAATGCAGGGTTGATAACAATGCAAATTCTTCAATAGACAGTGCAGGTTCTAGTATCAGTTAGGACTTGTGATACAAATGCAACAAACAAAGTTGATTCAATGTTTAGGATGATTCTTAGTTGCATTTGCAATAGCGATAGATGAGAGGGAGTTGTAATACAGATTTAGAGTTGGCAGGAGTATAGAAGTGTCAGCAGTAGCAAAGATGCAACGTCGGAGTTGTGCTATGGTTGGTGGGAAGTGGCAGTCAATCACAGTGGCTATACATCAACAATATAACATGGGGGTGATATCGAGACAATGTTTTATAGCACCAGTGGTGCAACACCAGAACATCGTCCTTGTTAAGAGGGAGTGTTAGCTTGTTGGGTCCCTATAATACTAGTCATCACCCCATTACTATTTTAGTTATACCCCTAATTAATATTGTTGTGCCCCTATTGTCCCCATATTGTTATTACTGTGCCCAATAGAATCCCTCTATTGTTATTTTTGTGGCTTTATATTATTATTGTTAGGTCGCTGGGTTATATTGTGACTCCTTAGACTCCTATATATAGAAAGGAGGTTTTGTCATTTGAATCATCCAAGAATTGTTCATTTATGTAATGTAAAGGAGTTGCCCCCTCGAAGAGGCTGAATTCTAAGGCATTGATC
>APFE031299433.1:0-12815 GCA_000404065.3 Pinus taeda | reverse complement strand
ATTAAAAAAAATTAAAGGAGTTGCACTCAATATAGAAGTAAAATGGTCGAAAAACCTCTTGGATAATAAGTATACATGCCAACTGTCTAGATATTCAATTATACACTGATAATAACAGAGGTTTTGCATAACTGAGTGTAAATAAACCCCTTCGAGACGCAAGCCAATACTATCAATCGACTTGAAGCGTCATAGGTCCTGACATAAAACAACAATAAGATATCATGGAAATTTGCAAGTCTAAATAACCCTCGAATAAGTTATTAAAATCTAAATTGTTGGGACTACTGAAAACAGGTCGAAAGTAGCACCTGGAGGAAACAAGCACTTTATATAAGCATGAGAGGCCCTCGAGAAGATTAGAAAACTCGCCCAAGAACTAGTTAGGAAATTTACCTGTAGAAAAATATTCACCACACTAGTGGAATCAATTAGTTTGTTCTAGGCATGCAACTAAAAAAACATTTGCTAGAGTTATTTTTGTAAACAAAAAGCCCCGCTTACTTATGTCGGACCTCCTTTGAAGTATCCTGCAAGGACTCTCTAAGGCTCGAAGTGGAAGTTTCCCTCTTCTTCCCTCCTGCTACCGATCTGTTGCTGTCCAAAGCACCCATGCCGCCATGTATGCCTTCCCACTTTCCACACGACATCCTCTCTGCAAAACACATCATCATTTTACATTCTTTAATCAGATAAAAACAAGAAACCAAAAGAAAACCTCTCGCTAAGATGAGAAGTAAAGATTAACCTGATCCTGGATCTAAAGAACAAGGAGCAGCTGCTGCTACTGCTAAACCGAGATGCCCTGAGAGAAGCCTGCTGCCCGCTGAGGAGGATCCATCATCGATTCCGTCTACGACGCCTGTGCTCCTGGAAGCCTCCTCATGTCTAGCTGTAGCAGTAGCACCCCATGGTTCGCTGCTGAGGAGGCTCATGCCAAGAAAGTCATGGAACACGGGCTTCCCTTCACCCACCATGATGACATTACGCAGAACATCCTAGGCTGCCATGGATGGAACCTCGGCTACCACATGATGGACAAGAACAATCGGATTAGTCCTAGTATCAACAGCTTGCAAGGGAAGAATACATAATACCATACATTCAGCTCCAAATATTTCCCGTTCTCTGTTTTTCCCTTCAAACTGTTTATTTTCCTTTAAAAAACACATGAATCCCCGAATCCCCCTTATTTTCTACAAAACGATGAAGCATTCTAACGAAATAAGAGGATTCTCAGTGTCAGTATGCGTAAAAACGGGATCATTTTTCACCTGTGCAGGGGAAATCTTCTTCTCGGTACTCTGCGATTTTGAACTCTTAGCTTGCAAAGGCTCATTTATGGTCTCCACGTCGCCGGGTTCGTTAGGTGTTTCATCGTTCGGAGGCCTCCGAAACGGTGACTACTCAACTTTTCTGGAGGAGGTTCGGCTGAAGGTCTGTGGAAAACCGGTTTCGCTTGAAATCCGCAGTGCGGGGGATCGATGTTGAACTACTCTCCCAAGCTGCTGGTAGCTGCCTTCTACGGAAAATTGATAGCCCGAGCGAGAGACATCTGGCACTAGCTGCATGCAAGGTGCTCATGCAGGGCACAGAGAAGAACATGCACACCCTGAACATAAAAATTACGGTAAAATATTTTGTCCCCGCTGAAATAACATTAGGGCACGTGAAGCATGCAATAAGACCTCCAATTCACAACTTTGGTTATAATTTTCTTACGCCGATATTTGCAGAGATAAACTTTGGTTAAACTTTGATCGGAGAAGAACATGCACACCCTGAACATAAAACTTATGGTAAAGTATTTTGTCCCCGCTGAAATAACATCGGGGCACGTGAAGCGTGCAATAAGACCTCCAATTCGCAACTTTGGTTATAAATTTCTTATACCGATATTTGCAGAGATAAACTTTGGTTAAACTTTGATAGTGCACAAATTTTTTTGGTCAAAGGACCGGTTAATGTATGGTCAACGATCGATCGATCGCTATTAGTCCCAGGCAGGGACTAACAAGGTATCACGCTTGAACATCGATAGCTATCCCGTTGCTTAGAAATATATTTTTTTAAATAATTAATTTTAAGTGTATTTGTTTTTTTGATTGGAATTTTGGGAAACCAATTTTGATTAGATTTTTTTTAATATATAAATTAAATTCAATATTATTAAAAAATTAAATTTAAATTAAATTAATTCATAAATTAAATTTATAATCTTAAATAAATTTAAATCAAAAATATATCCTTAAATTACAATTTTTAATAATACAAATAATACTGTTAAATAAATATATTTCCCTCATCTAATTAAATCTTATATTAACATCTGTTAAATGTTTTTAAAATAAATTCTTGGCATTTATCAATAAACCAAAAATCAAAATATATTCTACATTGATGAAAATCTTAATATATAAATGTTGAAATGATAATTAAATTTTTATTCTATTATTGTATTATAAAATTTTTAAAAAATAAAATATTTTTGTATTCAGTTCTAATTTATAATGAAATTAAACAAAGTTTTTGGATAAGATAAATTACCATAAGAGAAAATGTGGATTGGAAAGCATCACCCAAAAATTTCTCTTATATTAATTTTAACCCCAAAAAATACTTTACTTAAATAAAATATTTATTAATTTTAAAATAAAAAAAAATAATGAAAATATTATTTCTATAATTATATATATAAAAAAATTATATTTATTTTAGATTTAATTGGAAATATATATATTTCTTTTTAGGAAATTTAATTCAAAAATATATATGTAACCCTCTATACACTTTAATAGGTAAATCTTTTAAGAAATTATAAGTCCTTTATCTCTTAAACAATTAAATCATATACATCCATTTGATATCTAAATTAATCACATTTATATAAATATATTAATTGTAATTTATCAAAAATATTTTTTTTTTTCTCGGTAAAAGACTATGCTATTTCTATTAACTGGTAAACATAAAATTACAATAGGGGGCAGCTACAGAAGCTTGCTCATCACATATGTTACAAAAATTCCCCATAGTAGAAGAGCTGGGGATTTCATCCAAGCTAACAACCAGATAGACTGAACAAACTGCCAAATTCATTGGCATTACAAAGAAATAGAGAAAGAGAGTACTGAGAATACTTAGAAACTGGGAGAGAGAGTACTGAGACCAAGACAATTGCATTCGCCGCGGCTGGAAATTCTCAAAACTGAGCCAACACCCAAAGCAGGCTTCC
Source organism: Pinus taeda (assembly GCA_000404065.3). Classification (NCBI taxonomy): domain Eukaryota; kingdom Viridiplantae; phylum Streptophyta; class Pinopsida; order Pinales; family Pinaceae; genus Pinus; species Pinus taeda. The sequence continues at coordinate 9,580 of APFE031299433.1, read as the reverse complement.
AAAAAACCAAAAAGTGCAAACACAAGTGCCATCTGTTCAACTGTCCTCTTCCCCCTGTGTCTCCTCATCTTGCTGACACGCATCGTCGTGGCTGAGCCCCTCTTTGTCATGCTCCACGTTGCCTTCCTGGTCTTTGTCGGTGTTGCCAGCATCGGGGTCCAGGAAAAGGTTGATGCAGTCACTCAGGGGAGGAATTGGAGAAGGCGAGTCGACCTGAATCACTGGAACATCCTCCTTCTTTGCAGCCATGGCGAATTGGGCAGAGGAATGGTCACTGCTGTTGGAAGAATTAGGGTCTATGCAAGATATTGGAGGGACCTGGTTGATTTCCTCCGTCATCAAGATGGTTATCTGGGCAGAAATCAAGGGGCGGTTCAGGTTGCTCTGAAATTTGAAGTGGGTGGATTGGAAAGCGTTGTTGGGTATCAGATGACGGGTGGGGTTAGAAGCAGGGGAATCCTCAGGGGGAGAAGTGAGGTTGATGGTGGTGAGCAGAGGAGTGGATTGAGGGCGAGCAGCGGGTCGCTTGCTGCTGCCAGGTTTATCCCCGGAGCGAGAGCGCTTCCTAGGTTTTTTCATGGTGCAAATAAGGATAGTGATTTTCAATGAGGCAGAGTGGAAAGCAGAGTTGCTCCTCAGAGCATGCAAAGACCCCGAACCGAGTTGTGAAACCGAACAGAATACAATGGATACACTGAACCGAGAAACAGAGCCAGAAAAACTGAAATTACCGCGGATGAAGCACTTACCCCAAACTGATAACGGAATTCCAGAGCGTGGAGCACCGGAGGAGTTGAAGGGCTGCCAATTCGAGCCAGAACCAACTCGAATTTCCCCTCTGAGGAGGGGCTCCCTGTCGACCTCACCCACCGAACTCACCACAAACCGAACAGAGTATTCTTCAGTCGAAGTCATAATGACAAATTTACTGAATTGCCGCCTGTAAATACCACTCCATAGACCGCGTCGGGCTTCGCTCGCCATTAATGGCGCTGTCCTGCACCATGCCAAGGTCATAATAACCTTCTCCCCGCCTCCAATCTGTTTCTGGGGCTCCACGCTGCGAAGCAGGTGGCGGCCTCATGCGTCTTAAGTGCGCATGAATGCCATTTAGGGCAGTATTAACACCCGGATCCGGGAAATTTATAAAAAATATTACTGGTCTTATAAATAAAAGAATCTTATGCATTAATTTAATATTTAGCTATATAATGTTTTTAATTTATTATTATTATTAATTATATAATTATTTTATTATCATAAAAATAAAAGTAAAAATCTTTATCGATTAAAAATTGTAATAAACCACACATTTCTTTACAACTCTTTATTTATATATATTCTCTATATAATTTTTAGTTTTCATTACGTTTATTTATTAAAAAAGAAATCATTACTTCTATCTCACTTTTATTACCCAAAATATTAAAAGAGGTTTAGAATATGCATGTGTTAAACTTTATCTGCAAAGTCAAATTTGTTGCACGTGAGATGTGGGTTTTTATCCCTAAACAATTAAGTCTTATACAACCAATTTGATGTCTAACTTAGTTATAGTCTAAATAATTATATTATAATATATATATATATATTATATATATATTATATATATATATATCTTATTTATTTGTGACTTTAACATATATTTGTGTTTTAAAGAAACTCATAGGAATTTGTATTATTAAAAAAAATCGGTTACTAAGTCAAAATATTTATATATTCCAATTTTCCTTGAATGATCCAGGGGATCAAAAATATGCTCAAAAATTAGAGTGCTCAAAATATCTCAAAACTAGTGTCAAAATGTAGAGCTCGTCGTTCTAATTCCAATGACACTTGAATCGCCTCAATCTGGCACCGTATGAGGAGGTTATAACGTTTTGAAGTTTTTGGCAAACAACAAAAAAGTCAAAGTGTAGGGTTAACAATGCAGATATGGATGCCACATGGTAGTCCATACGATGACGTAATGTTGATGTCATCCAATGAAGTTTTTGGAAAACAACAAAAAGGTCAAAGTGTAGGGTTGACAATGCAGATATGGATGCCACATGGTAGTCCGTACGATGACGTAATGTTGATGTCATCCAATGACTGAGCAGTACAGGACCTAATCAAAGACTAACACGTGGCATGTGCAAGAGGAAACATTTGGGTGTTTTTTATTGGTTGAATCTAGATCAATCCCGTTGTGCCACATGGTCCAATAAGAGGGCGCTACATGACCCGATCGTGAAAGGCCATGTGGCCCTCTGTTGTTCATCAAAATTTTGGTTGGTTACACTCCACAGGGTTCAAACCCCTGACCTATCGTCAACAAATTCAAAGCCACACCATTGGACCAAACATGTTTCTCATTATATGTTATTTGATGGTTTATATTTAAATTAATAAGGTGGAGTGGTTGGGGGGGTGGGCAGGCCGACCGACGGCTCACAGTGTTCAGTAATGTAATGTAACCATTGGCGTAATGTTCAGGGGCAGGGCACGTGGCTTCCTCCCCACGCTCAAGGGCTAGGTCATATGATATACACAGAACCGGGCACAGGGCTAGGTGAGAGCGTGTGGCCTTTGGCCCGCACTCCTTAGTCCCACGTGTCCATATGACCAGGTGCGCAGTATTCGGAGGGGACTTCAGCCCAAAAGTTAATATACATATATATATATATATATTATTTAATAACCAAATCAAAATTACTAGTAAGAGGTGTGGGTCAAACCCATGACCTCCGCCCAACTAATTTTGGGTGTCACCAATAGACTACATGGAATTTTGTTTCCAAATTAGCAGGGCTGAGACAATTTGTAGAGAAGTTTGTAGACCAAATTGGAGAAATGGTCATATTTTGTTGATTTTTCAACCTTTTTGAGCTCAAGAAGAGCCTAGACAAGGGGTTTTTTTAGCATTTTGGATACGGTGACAGTGTTATTTTTGCATATTGAAGCTTGTATGTTGATATATTGAGCATTTGAGCATATAATAAATAGGTAACATTGGAAGATGGACCAAGAGACATAGCCCAAGAGGGGTGAACTCCAATATCAATTTGTCTATGTTTTATGCTTGCATGTTTGTTCACTTTTAACTGTTAAAATTCTACAAAATTTACTTAAGTTTGTGTGTTTTTGCAAGCACGATCCATTGCCTAAAAGACACAAAATAGCTTGCAAATTATTTCATGAAACCTCTACTTTTTATTTTTGGATCAGTTTGGTATCAAAGCATTGTTTTTGGGAAGGTTTGACAAAATTTGCAAGGTTTTTGAATGCTTACAAGGTCTAAATTGAGAAGAGGAGAAGGAACTCTTGAAGAACTTAACCCTCAAATTGGCTGAAGGAGGCCACAAGCTCCTTAAGTCATGACACATGAAGAAGGATAAGGACAAGAGCTTATGCTTGAGGATAAAAGAGCTTTTAGAAAAACTTTCTTTGATATGACTAAGATGGTGAAAGTGATGTACAATAAGGGAACAATACGGTTTCAAGGAAAAAGTTCTAATCAACCAAAGGATGATGGTGGTAATGGGAGAAAGCCTCCACCTCCTCCTCCTCTTTCACCTCCATCTTCACCTCCTTCTTCACATAGACTTACTCCTCCTAAATTTCCAAGAGGACATGCCAAGTCTCATTTACTTGAGCTTAATGTCAAGTTTGAATTGCCAATATATAATGGAGAAGTAAACGTTGGATAATTGCGTCTGAACAATGTAAACTATTAAATGAGAATTGTAACGAGTACCCATTTTTTTGAGGTAGCAAAAAATTATTTGATTTTGAAAAGCATTGATTCATAATACACTTTTTTTTAGCATGTTTTTGACACTTTGAATTTTCTTATGTATAAAGTATGAACAATTTTTTAATCTGTTAGTGATTTTCATGTTGATTTTGAAAAGTGTTGATGCAACATCAACCGTTTTTTAAGGGCTTATTTTGACACCTTAAATTTTTTAATGTATTAGTGTGGAGAAGTTTTTTAAATGTTGGTGATTTTCATGCAGATTTTGAAAAACATCAATTTTTTTAGGCATATTTTTGACACTTTAAATTTTCTTATGCCTTAAGTATGCACAATTTTTTTTAAATGCTGATTATTTAACCATTTTTCAAGTTGTCCTATTCTTTTTCTTGGTTTTCGTCCTAAGATGTTTGTCTTTTAAGGGCTTTCCAAATATTTAGTTTTTTTTTTTTTTTTATCCTTACGGAAAAATCGTAATTTTATTAATAATAACAAAATTACATTTTGTAGATGTTGAGGTGCATATGCATAAAGCATATCAAAAGACTGTTGTCAAAAGAAAAAACCAGAAAGAAAGTAACTGGAAGAATTTTAATGTACATATGGGGAGGACATTATGTTTTTCTCCCTTTTCTTCTTCTCAACCTTTCACCACTCCCCTTGAGTCAGTGAGGACGGAAAAAGTACAAGAGAAGTGTCCTCCATAGGGTGAGGATTGTCCTTATCTGAATCGAAGTGATCTAGAGAATGATGTCTTTTGGCTCCACTGGTGTTCGTTGTATCTAGTATCTTCTCCAATAAAGAGTCCATCAGTTCCTGTGCTACAAATTTCTCAGTTTCTAGCGACCTGTGTGTCTAATTGTTTGCTTTGGGGATGGTTTCCGTGGCTTCCTCCTCAATAGGAACATCATCAGGATCTGGTGGAGGGATAGTTGCCTCCTCATCCTCTGCTACTTCATATGGGTTCACTGTGCGTTGCCAGCCTCTTGGTTTTTGTGCTTGTTTTTTGTTTCTTCTGGTTTCTTTTTTGGCTTGTGGGCAGTTACTAAGAAGGTGACATGTTTGTTGACAGCCACGACACCTGAAGGCTGTGTTCTCATAATCTAGTGGTTGTTTCCACTGCGTGTTATTATGAATCAGAATTATGCTATCAGGTAGCCCTTGACTAAGATCTACCTCTACTCAAATTCCGGCAAAAGTATGTATGCCTCATGTAATCCTTTCCATGTCTTGCTTGATGTATTTTCCTATTGCATTCCCCATTGATTTGAAGACTTTGGGTAGTCAGAAGTGTAGCGGAAGGTTGTTTATCCTGACCCATACCGGCATTTTGGAAACCACCATAGTAGTGGCATCAAAATACGAGAACCATGGGGTAATGAAGAGTTTTGCATTGCCCCAAAACCATGGCCCCTCATGGAGGACATATTCCTTTTCCTTGACCATGTCGAATCTGACAATAAAAAATCCTTTGGAGCATAAATGGATATCACAATTTGTTGTCCATGTGGAGTGGATCCATTATTGTAATGCATCTGTTTTGGGCCAAAAGCCATTAAATCTGCATATGACAGCCTTTGTAGAGAAATCAGTATAAAAATTGTTTACCTCACGCAGAGCGATTGTCAGTACTGGAGTCTGCGTCCTTTGCTCTACAATATAGGGTCCAGGTAGATCTTGTGTTGGTCCTGGCTTGTTGGTGGCTTCCCCCTTCCCTTTAACGACAGCCTTGAAAGAACCTGTACCCTTTGAGTTAGATCCAAAGCTTCCACCTCTCAGCCTTGTGTTTAGGATGATGGTTGAGTCTGATACTATTCCATAGCCCTGCATTGTACATTGATCCTGTAAGATTTGTCCTGCATATATCAAACTTTGCATGTTTGCTAATATGCCTATATGTGTTTGTATTTCATACTTTATATCTTCTATCAGCTTCCCTGTCCAGGTTCGCTTGCAGATTGTTTTTCTTGACAGGGTTCTGATAAATATTTGTATCAGTTCGTGACCAGAGTCCTTGGTGGGTGATGTTGTTCTTGGCCAGGATCCATCTGTTATTTGGGCCGCTGTAGCTATGGGATCTGAGCGCTCCGGTTCATGATATTCACCTTGCAGCTACTGTGGTGTGACCACTTTGTGTGTGTTCCCTATCCCTTCCTTGTCTACAACTGTATAGATAATGCCTTGTATAGGTCTAGATTTAGCATTCAGGCTGCCCTCGGGCCATATGGCTTCCTCAGAGATTTGAGGACTTGGGTCGAAGAGTTTTGCCTTGATTTCCTTCTTTAAATCTTGAAAACTTGTCTCCTTTCTGTACCGCATGCTGTAATATTTGCCCTCTATCGCTCTGATAAATATTTTTAGCAGCTCTATCTCTGTGTGAAGTGGAAAACCCTCTTTTATGCCTCGATATGTTAGATTGGGTATTTTTACTGTGAGCCCAAGATCCCCACCACGCTCTTGAGTCTGTCCACGACATGTTTTCTCCAGATCGGGTTTACCGAGGGCGCTTTCCAGGGATCCAACTACCATGTCTAGGCTACCGACTATTTTCAAGTGTGCCCGATCCTCTAATCGCATGACGGTTTGGTCTAGAACCGCTGCAGTGCCTATCCTCGTTGTCCGCTTGGTAATATAAGCCCTCGCCAGATCGAAGGAACCCTAGGCCTCACCAGTCCGCACGACCCATATCCAAGCTCGTGTAACCCCCTCTTGCTTGACGGCATCTCCCTGGTCTTTGCGCCTGTGGGCTGCAGATCTATGGAGGCCAAGGTATTCCTGATTGTCATCTGGCTGATCCGCACGATGGATGGGGGAGCATACCTTTGATTTGAGTAAGAAACGCTCTTCCATAGAAACCCATCTCTAGTTTGCAGTATGGCAGCGACGCTATTCTCTGTTCCAAAAACCCTAGCCATTTCGTGTGCAGCTCTATCCTTTTAGAATGATTTGCAATGTTTTCTTATAATGAAAGTTTTAATTGTTTTTTAAGTTTAAAAAATAAAAATAACATTAATATTTTGAATTTATGGTTTTTTTAATATTTATATATCGTTAATTAATACCCCAATACACATAAAATAATTGTCCCTAAAAAATAATAATTTTAAACACTCAACAAAAAATACACATTTTGCATATAGATAGAAATAAAAAAAATACATATTTAGAACCTTTTCGCTAAAAATGGCATGTTAAATAAAAGATTTTTGTGAAAAATTTGAATAAAATATTGAAAAAATAAGGAAATTTATGAATTTTATATCCAAAAATTATGACATTTGAAGTTTTTTTCCAAAAAAACAATTAAGATAAAATTTAAGTAAAAATAACAAAATAATAACAAAATAAAACATACAATTAAAAAAACACAATAAAATTAAAAAATAAAAACATAGAAAAAAATACAATTAAAAAAACATTTTATTTTGAAAAAAGCCATTAGCCATGGAAATGAAATTTCACCGAAGTAGAAGTCTTGGATATAATGAAGATGCAGTCCTACCAAGCTTAAAAAAAAACTAAATCGAAGAAAAACAGAAAAAACAAAAAACAAACAAAAAGCAAAAACATTGAAAAAATAAATAAAAGTAATTTTAAAATAACATTAAAAAATAAAAACAAAAACAAAAAACATTTAAAAATAAAATAAGGCGGCTCTTGGAGATGGCCTTGCCTGCCCGTGGACTATGGCCAACCCAATTTTTATTTTTATTTATTTTAAATATATTATTTATTTATTTTAATGTTTTTTTTTTTATTTTTGTCATTTATTTATTATTATTTTGTATATATTTTTTCTTAATTTGTTTTTTTTCTGGAATATTTTTTTTGGGTTTTAAATATTATTTTCTTTCTTTATTTATATTATATATATATATATATATATTACACACACAACTTTTGTCATGTTTATTTTTCAATATATTATATTTATTACCTGCTGACGATGGTATATTTGCAAACCAATTTGGGTCAAAATACTTTTCACTCTTAATTTAATTGTAAATTAAATTATTTCCAAGTTTTACTAAATTTTGGAAAATTAAAATACTAAACTTATTTAAGAAGGAAAATGAAAATTCTTTTTGAATTTTGAAATTTGAATTTTAATTTTTTATTGGGGTGACTAATGTTATGTGGTATAAAATCAAATTTTCAGAATTAAAAAATATTAAAAAAAAAGCTCTAATCGCCAAGTGTCCTCATAAATTAATTATCGAATAAAATAATCTAAATTTATGTATTTTTTCATAATTAATATTTTCTTTTCTAAAAAAACATTGCCATTGGCTTTTACTAACCATGGAAATTGACCGATTTAAAAAACAAAAGCAACAACGTTACATATTCTACTGATTTTTCCCTTGTATGGAACGGAGAGGTCCAACCATTCTCTGCTTGCTTGCTGAGTCTCGATCTATAGGCTTTCAATAGTATTGGTGATTTTCTTTGCCTTGCTGATTTTTGTTATTGAATGGACATGGTTGAATCATTTTCCTCAATAAACTTTACCTATATTACATACTTTCACAATTCAATTATAAATCATGATGCAATATAAAAAATAAAATTTAAGTCAACACTACAATAAATAATCTTTTTCTTTTGTCTTCACAATTTTAATCATAACCTAAAAAGAAAAAATTAAATAAATAAAAAATTAAGAATCTTCTGAACTCACACTTAAGCTTTTTGTGTTACTAATATATTTATTTTTATTTTAATATAATAGGACATTTCTAATTTTTATATTTAGAAATTTAATATATATGAATTATTATAGGATACTTCATATCAATTTGATTTTTCCGCATAAAAATTGTACCATAGATTATTTATTTGACTAAGAATTAGGGTATTGAGTTATAATTTAAAGTTAAAATACATTGTTTATTTAAAAATTTAATTAGCTTTATATATATATATATATATATATATTATTAAATATATATATAATATAAATATATTGTGTTCACAAGTCTTGGATAAATGGTGACCGGGTGCTCTGTTAAGGCATTTCTTGATTTGAAGTCATTGGTTCAATTCCTTGTCTGATCAGAGTGATATATTGGACACGATGAAGATGCAGTCCCATCAAGCTTAAAAAAAAAATACTAAACTTTGTAATTTCTCCTCCTTATTTGATCACATAAGCTAAAGATGGAATAAAATATGCACAAACACATTTGAATACACTTTTAATTTTTGTAACAAACGATGATGATGTTGGGTTAATGTTTCATCTAAAATCATCTATGCACGTATCTTTATTTTGCTCCAAGGTTATCTAGTCCATTAATTATTATGTTACTTCTATTCGTTCAAGCATTCAATAATTGTTGTCGATTACTTTTTGGATAAGAGGTGGGTAATTAAGCAACAACATTGCATATTACACTTGTTATTATTGAATAGACTTGGTTCAATCATTTTCCTTAATAAACCTTATTTATATTATATATTTTCCCAATTCAATTTTAAATCATGATGCAATATAAAATAGAAAATTTAGGTCAACCCTACAATAAATAAGATTTTTTGTTTTGTCTTCACAATTTTAATCATATTTTAAAAAATACAGTGAAAAAAATAAATTCTAAGAATATTTTGCACTCACATTTAAGCCTTTGCCCAGGTAAATATTTTATTTTAGTATATTAGACATTGTAAATATTTATTAGATATTTTATTACATATGAATTCTTTGCCACACCATTAAGATGACATACACGATACCTCATATCAATTTGATTTTTCTGATATAGAAATTCTAATATAGATTATTTATTTGTTGTTGAATAAGGATGAGTATAAATTTAAAGTTAAATAAATAGTTCGTTA
>APFE031299412.1:0-13685 GCA_000404065.3 Pinus taeda | reverse complement strand
GTTCCAAGGGTGCCACACCTAACAGTTTAATTGATGCCAAGGGTGCCAAGTTGGTCGTGCCCTTCAAGAATTTCCCCTGAAATTCCAAGGGTGCCACACCTAACAGTTTAATTGTGATGCCAAGGGTGCCAAGTTGGTCGTGCCCTTCAAGAATTTCCCTAAAATTCCAAGGGTGCCACACCTGACAGTTTAATTGTGATGCCAAGGGTGCCAAGTTGGTCGTGCCCTTCAAGAATTTCCCTGAAATTCCAAGGGTGCCACACCACTTGCCCTTCCAGCATCCAGTGACTACGAGGGGAAAATATCGTGCAACATCATAGACTGCTATCGTCTCTCATGTTGCCTGCTATAGTGAGACTAATGGTGCCGGGGATCAAGGAATCCGCCTTGATGCGCGCCGCCCAGCAGGTTCCTCATGAGCCACCCAACTTTGGGACTTGCCCTCATGGCATCGTGATCTTCAAGGCGAAGGTGTTTCAACTCTTCCAACCCAAGTCACGGTGGAAGTGCTAGTGGGTGAGATCAGGGACTCTATCCCACCCCTCCCATGTAGTTCCATCTACCTGTACAACCCCATCACCCATATGTGAGTCATTCGGCCAAGCAACTAATATGTGCCTGCAACCATTAACATATTATCAGAATATAGATAAACATATATAGCAGGTTTCGAAATCGACTTAGAATGTCAAAGATAAAATAATATAAATTTTCATCAAACCAGGTGTCGTCAACTCATCATGTGCGAGTGCCTCTGGTGGTTTCCTGCCATACTTAATAATAATTAGTAACCAGGTTTCTCAGTGTTAGTCATTGTCATAATAGCATTATTACCATCACCTGGTCATTCACATCGTTGTTCATTGTGAACCATAACTATTGTAAATAGCTAACATAGGGGATACCTCCATCATGGTTAGCATCATCATAACCTTAATGGAACCATACATATAGATCAAAGCTACCATCATTATAGCATCAATAGAAAACATGTCTATCCTTTACTACTATCATCGTCATGATATCAATAGAGAGTACACATAACCATTAATTATATCGTAATCATAATATTAATAGAGAACATACATAACCATCACATTCACTAATAATAGAGTCACGTTTCTATATCCTCAACCTGAGTTCCTCATAGGCTAAAGTATCTAAGATAATGTCATATTAGGGTCAGAAAACTAGAGTGGGCACTACAGAAATAATTTTTTCTTTGGACAGGTTTGGGTGCACTTTGGGATACCAAGGAGCATTGTTTTAGACAAGGACACAAGATTTCTTGGCAAAAGTCACAAGGAAATTACATGAGACATTTAATAAGTCACAAGAAAAGTAAAATGTGATGCATGATCAACACAAAATAAAGAATTTATTCAAGGTGGGAGACAAAGTATGGTTATAGTTAAACAAGGAGAGGCTAAAAGGTCCTAGTAAGAAATTCAAGGATTTGCAATATGATCTTCCTAAGATATTGGAAAAGGTGGGAGATAATTCCTATAGACTCAACCTGCCCCCATATATACACATTTACTCTATGGTGAAAGTGGAAAATCTAAAACTCTAAGTTTTCGATGATGGATTAGGAAGACGAGTATGTCCTACCTTATATAGAGTATTTAGCAATATATACTAAGACATAGCTGATAGATTATACAATTTCATAGAAGAAGTATAGATATACAGGATAGGAGTAGCATGATCTTTGATAGATTAATTTGAAATGGAAACTTATAGGCAAGGCTAAATGGTACTCAAAGAAGATGATAGAGGAAAATTTTCCTCACCTCATTTAGTAACATATTTGGGAGACCAACAATCTCCCAAAATGGGAAGATATGATTTGGATTGGATTAGTATACTACTTTTCAAACATATCAATGCTTTTAAGGAGGAAAAATAAAATAAATTAGCTCACAAAAGAAATTATACCGACATGAACTTGTTTGGAGCATTGGGGTTGGAAACCTTTTGAGGCTAGTTTGAGGCTTTAAATGACATTTTTTGGGGGGGATTTATGATTTCATGAGTGCAGGACCCCCCAACACTATTATACACTAGAATACTTTTCTAATGGTATAACAATTGCATCAATCAAAGTTTGGATAAAATTTATGCCTCCTGGAAGTTGATCTATCATGACTGACCACCACCATAATTCAATAGGATGCCACATCAATCCCATTACTCATGGAAAATGGGATAGAATCAAGGGCCCATTGAAGAAGAATCTAGAAGGGTTTAGTTTTAACTATATTGAGGTTAAATGGGTAAAATGTAACCACTAGTTGGCTATTGTGTTATGTTATAATTGGGCCACTAGATGGAAAAGGGGTTCTATTTTATTTTCTTACATTTTGTTCCATAGTAGAGCAAAGTATCTTAGTGTAAATAGAGAGAAAAAAACACAGAGAGGTTTGTGTCCTATTGTAGGGAAAAACCAACACCCCCCATTATTTAAATAATGGGAACCCTTTCTAATAATATTTGGCTAAAACATCTTTTATGATTTTCATATTAATTAATTGTCTTACAATTTTTCTATTTTTTTCATTTTAATCGGATTTATATTTTGATTGTTTCATTGAATCCAACTTTTCATAAGCTTTACATCAATACTTGCTTCAACTCATTTGGTCAACTGATTTGTAAAGAGAACTCCTTTGAAGTTTGATAATTTTCTCGCCTCGACTAAAAAATGTTAATAAATGTATGATATTTTAATTTTTGCAATTAAAATAGTCATTCATTGTGGATATTAACTCTCGGTTAATTTTTACTAATTCTTTCATTTTTCACTAACAGTCTTACAAAATGACCCAGGTAAATTGTAAAATGGAGGAAAACACATTTCGAGATCTTGGTAATTTACTCCAATTTATTATTTGAAAACAAATTGCCAAACTAAAAACCCCAAAATTCCAAAATGGCTGAAGTCCAATTCGTAGAATTGTTAATTCATGTGGGCCCCACTTCTCATCAAATGCCCCCTTCTAAAATCTCAAAATTTAAAATCACCGAAATAAAATTTGCGATGTGATATTGTGATTGTGATATGTCGCATATCACATATCGCAAAAAACAAATTTCATAAGCCGTTCATTTAAAAAAAAAACTTGTGACGCGCTTTGGTTTATACGAGTGGTTAAGTTTTTTTAACATAAGGTTTGATTTGTCTCGGCTACTTATGCCTCCCAATTCCATGACCTCATGCTCACCTCGCCTCTTTATCCCTCCACCTCACACTCCCTCAACTCATCATCCCACTCCTCCGACCTTCCACGCTTCCACTCCAATAACTCTCACACCTTATAACTCCACTACTCCCTCACGTAACTTGTTTCATGTTAACTTGTTTTATTAATATGGGTTGATTCCAATGGTTGTATTTTAAATATTATATTAATATTATAATAATTATATTATAATTATAATTATTTATTATAACTATTATATAATTTGAATTATAATATTATTATATTTTAATTAATTTATGTAAATAATTAATTTAATTTGTAGTCACAAATTATAGTATTAATTAAAAAATAACTATAATCTATTTTATGATAAAATTTAATTTAAAATTCTGATTTTTAGCCTGGGCAATAGAAATCTCAGAATTTTGGCAATTTTAATACATCAACTTTGAAAGCTCATAAATTGAGTTTTACTTGGCCAAATGAGGCCCACGATGACTCATTGGAAAATTATGAAAAATATTTCTGAAGTAGTTGCATTCCCATATTTTATCATTTATTGGGTATAAAATCCAGCATAAGATCAAGCTCCAAATGTTTTAACAGAACTAATTCCTGAGTTTAATTTTCTGCATTTTTATTTGCCCAAAACTTCTCCTAAGTGCAGATCCATTCACTTATGTTCTCCTTGGCCAATTAAATCTTCACAAGAATCAATATAAAACTCAATTTTATTTTATTTTAATTATGTAATTAAGTTTTGATTGGATTTGTTTTAATTCTAGGTTTAGTATTTTGATTTTATTTTTTCATTTTAATTTAGTTTTGATTTGTTTATTGTAGAAAAATAGTTGAAGAGATGAGAAGAAGAAGATCTCAATCAATGAGAATACTCCAGCAATAGAAGAATGAAATTTTGAGCCAATAAAAATTGATGGAGAAAATTTATTCTTCAACAAACTTTCTTGTTGAAAATTCCTTCGTAGATATTATAAATAGCAGATTGTAGAATGTATTAGAGGCTTTTCTTCTCTACAATTTTGGAATTCTAAAAGCACTATTGTAATAGAGATTTAGAGTTATAGGTGAGAGGATAGAAAATCTCAAATTTGGAGATTATTGAGGATTTTTTTTTTGCATTCTAAATTATGTATGATGGGCAGAGCTTGCACTAGTACAACTCTTGTTGTAACAACAAAAGTTCAAAGATTGTAGAGGACTGTTGAAGACGAGAGGAGTGAAATTGATTCAAGAAATTGGTATTTATAATACTATTGTTTTAAATACTAGTTTCATTTTATGATGGCGGGAATGTGTCATTTTATTCATATTTGTGCACTATTATCGATATGAGTAATGTGTCTCAATTATATGTTATTGTTTATCTATGCTCTTATGGGTTGAATTATGATTTCTGAGTAACTATTTACTCATAGATCTATCTTTTAATACTAATTTAACAAATAGTGATATGTTTTGAACTATTTCCTCGTATTAGTGTTTAATTATTCGAATTATTAATTTAACAATCAATATCATTTTATGAACTACTTCCTAAATTTTGTTGGTTGATTATTTCAGTCAAGAGATCTCTTAATAGAATGTGACTTGGTATTCATAATGTCAGTTAATTGAACTATTTTGTTAACTTGATATTCATTATAAGCCAGACATATTTAAACCCCAATCATTTAAATATCTTGCTCTCAGTTGGGTTAGATCTATATCTTCCTAATTGAGATATGATTAGGATTTAGTTCCTTGTGCTTTCATTTCAAAATAATTTTGCATATAGATTTAATTTTACATTTTTAAAATTGCTCTTCATAAAGAGGTAAACTTTAGTTTTGGCTTGGTTGAACCCCATATCAGCTTAAGGATCACTTTCTTTCCTGATCAACAAGAGGGATGATATGAAATATCTTCTCCATTGGTAGATGAAAGTCATATTTTAAGCCATTTGGAGATTGAGAGTGTTAGACTCTGTCTTGTATGTCAGTGTGAGATTGATTCTTCTTCAAAACCCTATTTTGAAGAAGAAATCATTAAATGTGTTTTTTTTAGAATACATATCAAATTTTCCAGCTCTTCAAATGGCAGCGATTTCATCAGCTCCTATCCCTGCAAGCAGACAAAGAAAAAGCCCTTATTCAAAATCAGCGAGTTTAAAAAGGGAATTAGAAAACGGAGTTTGTAATGTGCAAATATGGAAGGCGCCCACTTGTAATGATTGCTGCAGGAGGAATGTGCATAAGCTGCTTCATTATTGGATCATTCTACATACAGGGACATTTTGATGGGTCTTCTCTTCTACTACTTGCAAGAAAATTATCATTAATTGGTCTTTTGGATTATATTGCAACATTTTCAATGGGCATGGGTGGAATTCCATGGGTCATGATGTCTAAGATATTTCCTTTGAATATGAAGCGTATTGTTGGCAGTCTGGTGTCTCTCACAGCTTGGTTTGTTTCATGGATTGTCACTCTCACTTTTTCTTTTCTTGGAGTTCTACAGCTTCCTTCTTTATATTTTGCATATGGCTTTTCTGAGGTTCATATCATCGCACTCTGTGGCATCCAAAGATCGTATATAATCTCTGTACCTGTGGCTTGCATCTATGATTATAATGGTTCGATTTGTTTTGAAGTTCATATGGTTTGAGGCTTGTATGATTCGAATGGTTCAACCCTGAATGGTCTCATTATATATGGGTCTCAGTGCTTCGCATTTAGCTCAATGAAACATCATCAGCAATCAAAGGCAAAGCAAGTTACAAGCTACTTGGAGAGGTCTCACTAGAAATCCCAAACAAACTTCATTGTCACAGCTATTGAATCAAATGATTGTGTTAGCGCTGGGAATGCCCTGCATCTTATTGATAAGAGGAATGTGATCCGAGGTGATTTTGTGCTTGTTAGTAGTGACACTGTGAGTAATATGTCTTTGAGGCAAGAGTTCATTCTGAGCAGCATTCATACAAACCTCCATTGATAATTTCTTGCAATCTAGAAGCCGACATATACTTTCGCTTTTACTAAGCTTAGGGTGTTCCTTAAGGTATATATCAATCTCTCTGTACAAATCATCATAAACTGGGCGTGCAAAATCGGGTATAGCTTCTGCAAAAGTGGTGAATCTTGAAATTGATAGATTTGCATCTTGAGCAATCTCTACCAAATATGCATCAATTAGCTTTGCAACTTTAAGCTTTGAGCTATGTACTGCAAAAGATGATCTTTTGCTCTCTACAAAGTTCAGGCTGAGACAGAGAAGGAAGTGGGGTTAAACAAGGGTGTATCTGACAAGCAAATCAGGTTAAAAATATTTTCTCCAAATGTCCTCAATATAACATTGGTCGACTTACTTGGGATAACAAGGGTTCCAGTGGGTGATCAACCTCAGATATAGAGGATAGAATCAGAACAATGATTCTATCATGCATTAAGCACGAGATGTGCATCATTCTAGTTGTTTCTCCTGCAAACTCTGATTTGTCAAATTCAGATGCGCTTCAGATGGCAAGAATGGCTGACCCAGATGGATCTCGAACCATCAGTGTGATAACAAAGCTCGATATTATGGACAGGGGAACTGATGCTCATAACTTCCTTCTTGGAAATGTTGTCCCCCTTCGACTTGGCTATATAGGGATTGTAAATCACAGTCAAGAGGATATTATTGCAAACAAAAGCATTCGAGATGCACTGGCTTATGAAGAAGAATTTTTCCGCAGTCGGCCAGTGTATCACAGTTTAGCTGATCGATGCGGTGTTCCCCAGTTAGCAAAGAAGTTGAATCAGATTTTAGTACAGAATATCAAGGCAATCTTACCAGAATTGAAAGCTCGAATAAATAGCCAAATGGTTAGTGTTGTGAAGGAACTTTCTTCCTATGGCGAGACCATAGATTCTAAACATTTAATTCAATTGTGGACGGTAAGAGTGAAGAGATGGCAACAGCAGAGTTGTATGGAGGAGTAAGGATTCATTATATATTTCAGTCTATTTTTGTTAAGTGCTTAGAGGAAGTTGATCCTTGTGATGATATCACTGATGAAGATATCCGAATGGCTATTCAAAATGCTACTGGCCCAAAAAATGCTTTGTTCGTTCCCGAGGTTCCTTTCGAAGTTCTAGTAAGAAGGCACATTTTTCATTTATTAAATCCAAGCCTTCAATGTGCTCGTTTTATTTATGATGAGTTGGTAAGGATAGCTCATCAATGTGAAACAGTCAAGCTACAACGGTTTCCTGCTTTATGTAAGAAGTTGTAGGGATCTTTTTACAGGAAGGTCTGGCTCCTGTGGAGAGTATGATTGAAAATCTTATTGCCATGGAGATGGACTATATCAACACTACGCATCCATCATTTATGGGTGGCATTTCCTTTATCAAAGGACAGTTGACTCATTTGTAGGCTACGACGACATGACATTTCCAAGTTTTATGAAGAAATCATTAGATTGAAGGATTCTATGAGTATTTTCAGGCAGATAAGAGAATTCAACGAATACAACTGGCATAATATGCACAATTGTGAAATTGTTAAAGATTTCAAACAGAAAGCGAAGGTGAAAAGTAAAGGACCAAACACCACGAAGACATCGACTACAACAGAAAAATAGAAACCGATCTCCTACTAAGGACTTCAGTTAATGATTCAACAAGATCTGCTCTCCAGTTTGTCGGCCATCAGAGGATTTTTAGAGGGATGATGTTTTATTTTAGAATAGAGGAAATGCTCTTTTCTATTTTTATAATTGCAGGTGAAACAACGCCCCTGTTTTGGGGTCGATTTGTTTTTCCCCTAGCAACGTTTATTTAATGTATTAAAAAGTCATTTGTAAAAGTTAGTGGGGGAGAGAGAATTTTGAGAGCTGTGCGTGTAGGAGAAAAACAGAGCTTCCATTGTACAGTTTTGAGAGAGATTTTAATGAAAATACACAGCTCTGGCTTTTGAGATTCTTGTGGTACGAAATTTAGCATAAGTTTTCTTTCTGTTTCATATGTAGCCTGTTATGTGTTCATTTCATTTCATGATCGTTTCTGAATGAACAAATGAAGTGTTAAGGTAGAATTCATAACTATTTATGCTATGTCTTTAAGTTTGTTCATATTTAAATGTTTTCTTCTGTTTGACAAGGATTCATCTTCTATGCCCTTGTCAGCTCCTCAGCAATCTTTCCATTCCATTTAATCTCAATTTGATGTTAAATTTCTTGCCTTCCTTGCCTCAGGAGATAATCTGTGTTTTTGATTATATTTCTCTGTTTCAAGTTGTTCTTTGCCCATGCAGCCCAGAAAAACCCCACCATTTATTAAAAACCCCTTTTTATCAATTTATTAGCCTAAAATCAGTCATCAATTTGGTCATCTCAGCCCCTTTTGAAGACTTTTTTGCCGAGTTTGACCCGGAGAGAGCCCTCTCCTGTCCTCGTAGGGCTAGCTACGAGGCTGAGCTTAGTATGATGTTGCCTCGAGTTTTGCCTTCCTCAGCCTGAGGCAAATTCGAGTGCTAACAGAGAGAAGGTAATTGGACCTAGTTAAACCAGTCAGAACCACCATTCCAAACAGAAAAGGAGATGCTTTAAGGTCCAGACCAAGTGGTCATCCCCAATGTTGTTGCAGCGTATTTCGAGGCTTCAACATTTTGGCACTAGAAAGAGGTCCTAAAACTTGTTGCCTATTAGAGCCTTTGAATTATAACATTTTTTTATTACAATGGCTCCTCTTAAACTTCCAGTTTGGATTTGTATCCATAGATGTCTATCTTCCAATACTCCATCAGAAGTGGTAAGACTATTTTCTCAGGTAAATTTTAATGGTAAGAGTAATACTTCTGCATTTAATCATGCTTTACAATTCATTCAAAAATTTTCAAATTCTACTTTTCAAGGAATTGATAAAGGCATTTTATCTAGGATTTTTACTCTTACATTCTTAGCAAAACCTAGAAGTTGATGTCAATCACTTCTAGTTGCCTCAATTCACAGTTGGGATCAATTTGTTACAATATTCCTTTGCAAATTTAACTACTATAACTACGAACATGTATGTGACGAAATCGAAGACTTACGAAAGTTTGAAAATGAGTCTTTGATTGATTTTACCATTCAATTTCATTTAAATTGCTTGAGATTTAAAATTAAAGAAAAAACCTCAGAAGGAATTATTAGATTGGTTGGAATATATTTTCTCTCTTCCTCCCATTCATAATTCATGTGAAATTATTTCAAACTTTTCTCAATCTTGTTCAAATTTCATTAACATAATTGAGAATTCCAATATGGAGGTGCAAACAAATAATGATGAAGTGGCCTCTATTATGTACGATCAATTTCTTCATTTATTGCACACTTCGTATAGTATTAATAATGATCAGGATGCACCTTCACATGTCAATGAATCTCAATCAAAAAGCTTGGATAATTTTACCATTCAAATCCAAGAAGATATTAGCAACAATCTTGAAGAAAAAACCACTTTGAAATCTGAAAATCAGTATACGTTAAATTCAAAAAATCGGAACATAAATCAGCAAGTACGAGTAGCAATCAAAGTTTTCAATAACACACAACCTGTTGTACGAATTTCTGAATTCTTTTACGATGAGCAAATGCCAAATTCACAACAACAAAACAACATTCTTCAATAAAGCACAAGTACACAAATGAATGATCTCAAATTTGAATTTTACAATGAACATAATGAACAAGAATTCTCATATAGAGACACTTTCAAATCCATTGCTTCTCATTCTCATTTTTCCCTTTATCCTAATATTTTTGTTGATGGCAATTTATCCCCTCTTAACATTAATGATATCTTAGAAAACAGAGAGGTTGATCTAAATGAATTGCCAATTAGTTTTTATCAAGATAGAGAAATAATTATTGATCATTTTTCTCGCGTTAATGAACATGAGTTTTATATTCCTTTTTGTTTTGATACATTGGATGAGATCGAAGGGAATTTTAATGAATATCATGAGATCATTTATGATAGTTACTTTGACATTGAGGATATTGATTTTTCTTTTTCACAATTGAATCCTCATGATCAAAGTCGAATCACATGTGAAAATGAAGAACACTCTAATTCAGAAATTGTTTCAAATAGTTCTCATTTTCAGACAATTACTCATACTCAAGATTTCAGCATTCGAGAAACCATTCCAATCTATGATTTATATGACGATCAAACTATCATTCCTATTTATAGTCATAGTTATCTTTCTAATTCATAAGTTCGTATTAACAATTATTCAAATTTCATTATTCTAGACAATTCTTGTGAAAAGGAAATTGTTTTAGATCATTCCCAATTGTGTTGTAACACTAGTGTAAACTACGATTTGGTTTTGGTAATTTTCCTTCACTTATTTTATTTAAATTCGGATTTCTTTTCTGTTTTTAGTTTTCAATTTTTAAATACTTTGAGCTGGCATATTGATCATCTCGATACTGAACACTCCATTGATTCATTAATCAATAAAAAAAATCAAGATTCGTATCATAATCATGAACATCAAGAGCTATTAATCTTCCAAATTCAATTGATGTTCATTTCTTATCAATTGTTTGTCAGGCCAAGCAGTAACTCCATTTGGCAGAAAAACTGATTCTTTTTATTCCATCAGGTATGTTATTGTTATATACAAAAGGGTGTGACTGCTCAGTTCATCTCCTGATGACTGTTCACATTCCTAATTTAATTATTTACATAAATTCACCCAATCGTGAGGATTAGGTGTCAACATTCCCCCCCTTAATTTGAAGGGATGTTGGTGAGTTCAAGCATCGTTCTGAATCTTTCAAGCTTTTCTCTTCCAAGTGCTTTGGTGAAGATGTCTGCAATTTGCTCATTTGTGGAACAATGATGGAGATGGATTGTTTTGGCCTCAACATGATGTCGGATCAGAAGATATTTAGTATTGATGTGCTTTGTTCGATCATGGAACTTTGGGTTCTTGGCCAACTTTATTGCAGAGGTGTTGTCAATCATGAGTGGAGTTGATTGTACTTGTTTTACCTACAAAAATTCAAAAAAAATCCTGAGCCACACAATTTCTTTTGTTGCTTCAACTGCTGCCACGTATTCTGCTTATGTTGTGGAATCTGCTGGAACTGATTGTTTGCGTGATCTCCAGGAGAGAACTCCTAATCCAAGACTCATAGCATATCCTGAAGTAGCTACCCCAGTTTCTTTGTCTCCATCGAAGTCTGAATCAGAGTATCCGATCAAACTAAAGTCATCCACCTGTGTGTACTTGATTCCAAAGTCTTGAGTTCCCTTCAAGTACTTTAGAACTCTTTTTGCAGCAGACCAATGTCCCTAACAAGGCTTTTGCATAAACATGGAGATGATTCCAACAGCAAATGAAATGTCTGGTCTGGTAGTAGTTAGGTAGTTGAGACTTCCTACAAGTTGTCTATACTTTGTTGCATCCTCAAATTCCTTTCCTTCAATAGATGTGAGCTTTAAGTTTTGTTCCATTGGAGTGGTAAGAGGATTGCACTCTGTCATGCCAAATCTGTTTACAAATCTCCAATGTATTTCTTTTGAGAAAGAAATATGGACTTTGGATGTTGGGCTACTTCAATGCCAAGATAGTAATGAACATAGCCCAAATCAGTCATTTCAAAACTTTTCCCCAATTCTTTCTTTATGGATGCAATGTAGCTTTCATTGTTCCCTGTCATTAAAAGATCATCTACATATACCACAAGATATACAACTGTTTTTCTAATTTTCTTGACAAATAAAGTTGCATCATCAAGATCAAAATGATTGAAGTTGAGTTTCAGAAGATGCTCAGTTAGTTTTTCATACCAGGCTCGTGGTGCTTGTTTGAGGCCATACAAGGAATTCAAAAGTTTGAATACTTTATGTTCATGTCCTTTCACAGAAAATCCTTTAGGCTGGGACATAAAAACATTCTCTTTTAGATCTCCATTCAAGAAGTCAGTTTTTACATCCATTTGATGGACTTTCCAACCGTTCTGAGCTGCTAGTGCAAAGAGTGTCCGGATGGTGGCCCATTTTGCTGTGGGGGCAAAAGTTTCCTCATAATGAACCCCTTCCTTCTGTGCAAAACCTTTTGCCACAAGCCTAGCTTTGTGCTTGTCAAGTGAGCCATCAGCTTTGTACTTGTTCTTGTAGACCCACTTGCAACCAATTGGTTTGGTTCCAAATGGAGGATTAACCAGCTTCCAAGTGTCGTTCTTTATGAGGGCATCATACTCCTTTTGCATCGCTTCTTTCCATTCATCATGAGAAGCAGCTTATTTAAAGGAAGTTGTTTCAAAATCTGTAGACAAGTTCAATTCACAATCATAAGAAACATCCATATCAACAAGTGAATTAGAGTCATCTACATCACCTCCATTTTTCCGGTTTGAATTTCTGGTTCTTGTTTTTCCAATTTCATAAGGATGAATACTTTCAAGTGACTTCGTCAGCCACTTTGGGGGACCTTTCTAAGATGGTCCAGGCTACTTTGTTAATTGAGTTGGGACTGAATCAAGATTGAGTCTCCCAATTCTATCAATTACATCACTTAAAGCATCATCCGGTGTTGGAGTTTCATGTGGGGGAGAGTGTTCTTCAGAAGAAGATTCCACATGTTGATCTAGAATAGGAATCCCCCCTTCAAGATGCAGAATCTGATATCAAATTCTTGAAATGATTTTGTTTTTGTGAATCTATCCAAGCGATCAAGTTGCCGCTCAACAACAATGTCAGATTTGGATGATTCAAGAAAAATTATATCTCTAGATACAACAAACTTTTTATTTACTTCATCATAGAACCGGTATGCTTTGGAGGTGTTTGAATACCCCAGGAAGATACACTTACAACTTCTAGCACCAAGTTTGTTTCTATGTACCTTTGGTATCAAAGCATAATAGGTGGAACCAAAGACCCTGAGATGTTTTACCAAAGGAACATGTCCATACCACAATTCATTAGGAGTCCTGTTTCTTATAGCATTAGATGGACAGTTATTCTTTATATATGCAGCACATAGAACAACATCAGCCCAAAACATTATTTTTACATTTTTGAAGAAAAGCATAGATCGTACCATATTCAAGATTGTTCTATTGATTCTTTCAGCTACACCATTCTGTTGGGGATTATAAGGCACAGTTGCTTGATGTTTGATCCCATGTTGGCGAAGATAGTTTTCAAATCCACTTGATGTATATTCTTTTCCATTATCAATGTGAATAGACCCAATATGAAATTGTGCATCATTTTCAATCCATTTATGAAAATTCTTGAATGTTTGGAAAGCATAAGATTTGTTCTTCAATAAATAAACCCAACACATTATGGTGTAGTCATCAATAAACGTCATGATATATTTATTTCAATTTGTAGAAGAAACAGGCATTGGACCACATAAATCTGAATGAATGAGTTCAAGTTTCCTATGTGCTCTTGAATGTGAATCATGAAAAGACTGTTTGCTATG
>APFE031299392.1:0-13627 GCA_000404065.3 Pinus taeda | reverse complement strand
TCAAAGTTAATACAATCAAGTTTATTTTTCTCAATAAGTTGTGTTTTATGGTTTATTTCATGGATTCCTTGATCACCATGATGAACATGATTTATTATATTAGCTATGCAGGTGTTATTTGACGTGTGCTTGTTTGTGACTGTAGGTTCTTAAAAGGAAACTCTTTCGGACTGTTAGAGCATGGTTGCCACAAACTAGCGTTGGACTTAAGGTAGGGTCTAAACACCTCTTTAGTTTTTATTAATGAATCTCAATATGTTTAGAGAAAGGTAGATTTGCTTGTCCTACTTGTTGCTAGATATCTGTTGATACTAGGGAGACAGCCTTGTCCGCAAGATCGATTTATCCGGCCAACAAATTGGCGACTTCGTTGGGGAACTGAATTTGGTTTTTTTATTTTCCTTTGTCTTTGACTTGAGAAACTTGTTCTTGTTTTTGGTTTTTGCTTGATGTGTGTGGGATTGGGTAGTTTTTAGGTTCTGGATTGTTTTTTGTTTTTCCAAAATTTTCAAGAGGACCACACATTCTGTTTACAATACAGTGCGGGCATCTCTACACTGTTCCTTTACTGCACAAAGCGGTACCGCATCAGGTTATACTGGAAACCTACGGACCCTGTAAAATTTTTTGAAAAACCTAAAATCTTTCATCTAGTTAAGTTTAGGATTTGTTTACGACTTTTAGTCTCTACCCAGATCTGCATGTGTCCTATCAAAAGTCTCTTGTGAGTAAGTTCCATTGGTGTTTTTGTTTTAGATTATTTTCTAGAAGTTTTGCATACCTAGATTGGTTTTCACTCGGTCTCTGTAGTGATTTAAAGATTGGAAGCCTAAGAAACCTTATATCACCCTGGTATCTTTTAGTCTTCCTGATGAGTCTGGCTGGCTTTTGAAATCTTCCCTTGGTGAGAAATAGATTTCGTTTCTCTTTGCAAATCTTTGAACGAATTTGGTCATAAGAGAAATAGATTTCGTTTCTCTTTGCAAATCTTTGAACGAACTTGGTCATAAGTTGTGAATTTCATTTTTATAAAAGAAAACATAGCTGGGTGTTTTTTGATTTATTTGTTATTCTGAACGAATTAATCCTTAGTTTACTAAATAACTAAGTAAAATGTTCTCAAAAACATTTGAAGCTTTTATTTCGATTAGGTTTTTAGAAGTTTTTAGATGTCAAGATTAGTTTTTCATAGTTTTGAGTGTTTTCTAGAAATCGTAGAATCTCTTTTGAAAGAATTGTTTTCTGTAGTTTTGAGTGTTGAAAAAGAAAAAGGGATTTATTTTTTGTGAAGCTTAATTAGTAGTCTCATTTTGAGTTTATTGAAAAAGACAAAAAGTTTTTATTTTCATTTATATGTTGAAGGAAAGTTTTGTTTTTCAAAGAATTGCATTCTCAACTCTTTCAATTAGCTAGAAATTCATTGAAAGGAAAAACAAATTCTTTATCATTTTAGGTGCATTTTTTAGTGTTTTTGGAGTCGAGTCTTCACACCATCAAAGTTTCATCTCCATACCTATTGACTTAAGAAACAACCCATAAAAATAACGCTTAATTAAAATTTATCTAGAAATATTTTTATTTCTAGGGCTCTTATCACCAATATAGCTTAGGCTAGTATCTTGGAGTAGGGAGTAATTAACTCTCCAAGATAGTCAAAACAAATAAGTAGCTATATCTTGCGGTAGGAAATAAATCCAATTGTAATTGATATAATCTGGGAAGCTCCTCTTAAAGGAGTCAATCATGAGATCATGTCCGAACCTTTGAGACAATCAAGTATGTCTCATTGGGAAAGATAGCAGATTTGCGCGTATTAAAAATAGTAAACCTCGGATTAAACATTGTCGAGGAGCCTGGGGTCACTTGTTGGTAAACCTCAGATTGATCATGTTGAGGAGCCTTCAAGGGGATTGAGCTTTGCTACTCTTCCCTTGTGCGTAGATTAGATCATAGATTGTTCCCCCAGTTGTATTTGTCACTGTTGGTAACCTTAGTGACCATAATCTTAAGATGCTTTCCTAAGGTGACGGTGAAGGACGGGTCTCACTGTACCTGGAGCAGACATTGACTAGACTCACTTGGACTCTCTGGAGGGTTCTCTTCACTCGAGACGGTTTTGTGAAGAAACTTGTGCCGGTCTGTTTCATTAAGCAGGTTGATGGGGTAACTGTTCCAATTGCCATTTCTGTATTGAATTCTGTGACGTTGGATTTCATCACCAACTAGCATTTTTGGTACAGAAAGTTAGTGTTTGTGTGTGGTTTGAACTCTTAGATTTTTTAGGCATGTGATTCAATTGTTTGGTTCTTTAGAGACTTTAGGTGGTTTTATTGAGATTTTCTTTGTTTGCGTGTGAAGTAATTAAATATTTAATCATGGCTGAATTACCGAGAAAATATCGTAGACTTCAGGGGAAACCTCCCGAATATACACCAAGTCAGCTTGAAGGGCTACGAGCTCTTGTATCACCTAGTGACAGTAGAGTTGGGTCACCAGAAGCTAGAGAATCATCTTTAATTATTTATCCTAATTATCAAGTTCAAGCAACAAAGTATATTTCTGAACCAATTTCATTTGCCGAAGTTACTGGTAGTATTTCTCCTACTAGTGAATTAGTTGAGGAACCGAAAATTTCTGAACCTAAAACCGAACCTGCTGCTACTCCATCCTCAAGATTTGCTTCTCCAACTTCTAGTGGTCCTGGTTCACCCAGGGTAGGAAGTGTCATTACCCAAAATCTTCCTTCTGGACTCATTTCTATTGAAGAACTTGTTAGTCCGGACGAACATACAACTCTCCCTGAAAATCAACCAACTTTAGAACTTAGGGAGCGTGAATCAATCTTCTACAGTCCTTTTAGAAGTGACGCTTGGTACGTATCATTGACGAACATTTTAAAAAATTCGGGTCTTGATTTTTCACCACCTCGTATTCCTTTTCATCCTACGCCTAGAGGTTACTATCCTCCTTCGAATATGTCAAAACGGTCATCCATGTTTTCCCAAACACCGGAAACATTTTTATATGGCGGTCCTTCTATTCCTTCTGGGTATCAGTCACTCACTGGTACTTTTTCAGGAACATCTCCTCAACCCATTGAACATGGGATATCAAATGGTAATAATGGAACTCCACTGTTGAGTGTAGAAGAAATTCTTATGATGTCTGGTACTATTCCAAATCCACAACCTCAAGGTAGTCAATTACCACCTGGAGGGCAACATCAAGGTAATCAGTTAGTGCCTAGAGGGCAACCTCAAGGTAGTCAGTTACCGCCTGGGGGGCAACCTCAAGGTAGTCAATTACCGCCTAGGGGACAACCTCAAGGTAGTCAAATACCACCTGAGGGGCAACCTCAAGGACATCACATACCTTCGGGACAGTACATACCTCAAGGTCAACCCCAAATTCAGTATATACCTCAATGTCAACCCCAGTATCAATATATACCTCAAGGTCAACCCCCGTTTCAGTACGTGCCTCAAGGCTATCAACCTCAAGGTCAGTACCCAACTCAAGGTTTCCAACTGCCTTCTGGTCAACCATTTATACAAGGAGCTGGAAATGTACCTCTCAATTATCGGCCCTACACTCAACCTGGTTATGTTCCTCAATATGCTTAACATTTTATGAGTCCATACCCCGGAATGAACATGTTGTGGGATCCATCTCAAACTCAACAGATTTTGCAACCTAATGTGCAGTTATCAAGTCAACCTAGACAACCTTTGGTTTCTGGTCCAACCTAGCAACTTGTCCAGCCTACTGTTCAAACTTCTGCACCTGGTGTAGTTCATCAGCCTAGGCCTAGTTCAAATCGAAATCTGCCTCTGCTGTAGCTTCTGTTCAATCTACCCCACCTACTTATGGAGTATCGGCAGCTCAGGTTTCTACGGTTCCTGCATCAACTCCTCAGACCTCTTTACCATAGTCAGGACCTGCGGTTCAGACTTCGGTTCAGATGCCTGTAGGACAACCTGGTCCAAGTACGGTTGTCACAAGTCAACTGCAATTCACTTATCAACCATACTAAGGACAGTACAAATTCAGTCCTACTGTGCAAAGCCCAGTTTATCAGTATCAACCTTACCCTGGATATACTTATCAACAACCTCAACAACCCTAGTTTGGTCCGGTTAATCCTGGTTTTTCGGGAGGATATAATATTCCTAATGCAAATCTAATTCCAGGTTATCCTGGATATCCTCCTCCTGGAGCTGATCTTGTGACCCAAGGTTTTCGAGACCCTAACCGTCAGTTACCTTTTATTGCAACTTTGGATTTACCTGATTTGTCACGCCTTACGAACGATCCAATTTACTATCTTCTGTATCAGCCACCAATGCCTAATAAGTTGCCCAATGATATCCTGAAGTTTGAGGGTAAGTCAGGAGAAGATCCGTCAAATCATGTGATGACTTATCACCTCTGGTGTGCATCCAATTCCATTATCGATGATTGAATTCGCTTATGTCTTTTTCAATGCACTCTGATTGGTCTTTCTCCCAAATGGTACATTGAGTTACAACAAGTCTCTTTTTATAATTTTAGTCAGTTAGCCACCTCTTTCTTAACTCATTTTCAGTTGCCTGTCAGATATGACAATGGCACGGAATTATTAACTTCATTAAAACAGTCAACGTCCACATATATTTCAAATCATATTCATGAGTGGCGACGTTGATGACGTTTAGTGAAAGTTTTTATTCCGGATCAAATTTTGGCAGAATGGTTTGTTAAATCATTATTACCTAAAATCACTGAGGATGTAACTAAGGCAGGAGTTGTTACTGAAGAGCAAGTAATTTCTCAAGCTCAGTACCTTGACCTCGTTTATACGCAATCAAGTACTTTACACACAAAAAAATCCCCGACCTTCTAAAACAAAATCAAATAACTGCAGCTCCTTCAGGGTCCCATGTCGCTAATGGTATGATTGGTTCAGTTAGTACCAAAAGCAAGAAGAAATATTCAAGGAATTCTTTTCCTATTATAACTTTACCAGATTCCCTTATAGGATATTCTTCTGCTGAAATTCATGCCAATATCCATGTCGTAGAATCATCTACGGCCAAATCAAAATCCGGCGGTAAAAATAAGGGGAAGAAGAAAAATAAACAAAAATCAAAAGAGAAACCAGAGAAAAATGAACCTACTGACGAGAAACATAAACCTCGCTATACTTGTCTCATTTGTGATGAGGAGCATTTTACAAGAGATTGCCCACATCGAGCTAAGGTTTCGAAAATCATCAAAGGTTCTTAAACGCCTGCTGTCTTGAAGGATCCTTTTCCTATTCAAGATAGTAAGATGATAGGTTCTTCCTCAAATGCCTCAGAAGAACCCATTATGATGATGTCCCATGTCAGGATTGCGATGCGATCACAAGATTATGGTAGTAAGAACCCTGTTGGTGGTAAAGAAGCAGAATCGTCTAATTCAAACCCATCAACCTCAACTCCTTCCAGTTCTGATCCGCTATAGATCGAGAAACCTAACCCAGACTTAGTAATCAAACTGCTTGCTAAAGGTATACTTCAGAAGTCAGCTTTCAATCCACATGCAAGATCTGCTCAGAACTATACCATTGTTGAAGATTTAGCTATTTCCCCTTCAGCAATGTCAGCTTTGGAGGTGCTACGATCATGCCCAGCACAGTGTAAATTGCTATTGTCTGTTATAGGAGCTATTGATATTCAGGATTCCAACCTTATAATCTTTGATTTAGAGAATAGTACACGTCGCCTACCTCATCAAATGGCTTTCCAGATCCTAGTGTTAGTCAAAAACAGACCTTGCTTTCGGACTGTGATTGATGAGGGAGCTCCTACGTGTATTATGTCGATCCAGTGTTGGAGATCACTTGGTTCTCCTACACTCAACCAATCCTCGACGATTCTAAAGGTTTTTGATGGCCGAGGGTTTCATCCTTTTGGCATTTTGTAGGATTTACCTATAGGGGTTGAAGGCAAAACTGTAAATCTAGATGTGGAAGTGGTTGATGCCCCTCTAGATTACAAATTTCTTTTGGGTCGCAATTGGTCTTACACTATGACTATTGTTGTTTCATCGGTCTTTCAGCTTATCAAGTTTCCTCATAATGGAAAGATTGTTAGAATAGACCAGTTAATTTATTTTTCATCCGACCCAGCCTCTTCTAATAATATTCAACATGTTGGTAAAAAAACTATCCCTTATAAGGATATTGGGGTAGGTTTGATTAAAGATTCTGGTTTACTAGGAACTTTTTCATTTCCTCCTCCTAACGTATCGCCTTCTTTTGCAACTATTCATATGATTTCATTGAACACTATTTGCTTTTGATAATCCTTGGATCGTACCTTCTGATTCTGAGGTGTACTCATTTGGTGATGCAATGCCTTTGAGTCCCTTTGAAGTTGCATATCAGGCTGTACAGTTGTTTTCCGACTCTTGTTCAACCAAATCTGATCCAATGAATGTGGTCCATGGGCAATCACTTTCAATCCAAACCTTAGATTCAACAACTCTTTTTGATCATCTTCATACTGATGCGCAGATTCGTGAACTTTTGTCTGTTGATGATTTACCATGGGAAGATCTTCATCATCGATCTTCGTTTTTACCTGAGCTTGATCATTTTGAAAATGATTTCTCATCTATTTTTACTGCTGATTATGTCAAAGAACCACAGAATCCATTGCAACATCTTGATTCTAAGTTGAATTTGAGAAATATTTCTCGAATGGTTCCTATCGGCATTTCAGTGAAATCCAGAATTATTGAAAACATTCATGTAGGTGCTTCTTGTATGAATGATGAAATCCAAACTTATAAAGCCCTATTTCAAGAATTCCGTGACGTGTTTGCCTGGTCATATGAAGAAATTCCAGGAATTGATCAATCAATTATTGTCCATGAAATTAAAACTTACCCGGACGCTAAACTTGTCTGGCAACGTTTGCGTCAGATACATCCAAGAAAAGTTGCTGCTATTAAAGCTGAAGTTGAGAAATTATTTCAAGCAGGTTTCATTTATCCAATTCCCTTAACGGATTGGGTATCGAATATTGTTCCTGTTAACAAAAAGCAAGCAACGATAAGAATATGTATCGATTATAGGGATATTAATCGAGCTTGTCCTAAAGACAATTATCCAACCCCCTATATCGATCAAATTATTGATGATTGTGTCGGCAGTGAAATGTTCTCCTTTATAGATGGTTTTTCCAGTTACAATCAAATCAACATACTCCCTGCTGATCAACCTAAAACGGATTTCATTTATCCATGGGCGACATTTGCTTATTGCAAATTACCTTTTGGATTAAAGAACGTCGAAGCAACTTTTCAAAGGGCTATGTCTTACACATTTCATGACATCAAGCACATTGTGTAGCCTTATCTTGATGATTTACCTTCTCATTCATTACATAGAACCGATCATCTCTCTCATTTACGAGCAATCTTTATGAGATGTAGGCATTATTGAATTAGGCTAAATCCACACAAATGTGTTTTCTGTATAGAAATGGGTCGTTTACTGGGATTTGTTGTCTCAAAATCCAGCATTCGTGTCGATCCATCGAAGGTTGAAGCTATTGTCAAATTACCTCCACCTTTGACTCTTCACCAACTCCAAAGTTTGCAATGGAAAGAAAAATATTTACGTCGTTTCATTCCTAACTACGCCGAGATAACGAAAGGTTTTACTAGGTTGCTGAAACAGAATACTCCATTCTTTTGGGATGAGATAGCTAACAAATCTTTTGATGCACTTAAACACGTGTTGACCCATGCACCGTTATTTCATCCTCCCAACTACAACCAGGATTAGTTTTTGTACCTCGCCGCTTCTCATTCCACCATTGGGATGGTTTTAGTTCAGGAAGATGAATTAAACAATGAACATGTGATTTACTATCTTAGTCGAACTTTGAATCCGGCTGAGTTTAAATATTCACATGTGGATAAATTGGCCTTGGTAGCTATTCAAGTTGTCCAAAGATTTCGTCACTACATCTTGTTACGCAAAACCACGGTAATTTCTGACTGTAACCCTATGACGTATATTTTGACCAAACAATTGCTAGGGGGCAAGTATTCCAAATGGATAGTTATCCTGCAAGAATTTGACTTGGAATTTGAAAAATGCAAGGCAAAGAAATCTTTGGTTTTTGCGGAATTGATGTGTGATTTCCCGCGTACTGATACTGAAACTATGGCGGAAGAACCCATTGCAGATGAATCCTTGTTTCTTATCAGTACTCTTGATCCATTGTATGGAGATATAATTGTCTATCTCCAAACCCAATCTTTTCGACCTGAAATTTCATGATCTCAGTAAAGGAAAATACGTTTCCAATCCCAATAGTACAATATTATTGGAGATACACTCTATCGTCGTCGAGCGGATTCTGTTTTCTGTCGTTGTCTAACTCATGAAGAAGCTAAAAAGGTTCTGAATGACTGTCACTCTAGAGCATGTGGCGGTCATATGTCTGGGTATGACACAGCCCAAAAGATATTGCGCGTTGGTTGTTTCTGGCCATCCTTATTTAAATATTGTATCCATGCAGTCCGGAAATGCCACAATTGCCAAATTTTTTATCGAAAGAT
Source organism: Pinus taeda (assembly GCA_000404065.3). NCBI lineage: Eukaryota > Viridiplantae > Streptophyta > Pinopsida > Pinales > Pinaceae > Pinus > Pinus taeda. The sequence goes on along the minus strand of APFE031299392.1, from coordinate 5,029 downwards.
GCATGCTCCACCTGCTCCTCTCCACCCTATAATTGTCGTCGGTCCTTTCACAAAGTGGGTTATCGACTTTATTACATGTAACCCTCACTCAGCCGGGGGGGCATGCGTATATCATCCTTGCGGTAGATTATTTTACCAAGTGGGCCGAGGTGATGCCTACATTTTCGGCAGATGGAAAAACTGCTGCAATTTTCGTTTTCAATCATATAATTGCTAGATTCGGTGTTCCTTAAGCGATTATTATTGATCATGGGAGTCATTTTCGAAACATCATGATGACTGAACTAACAAATCAACTTGGCCTACGTCACGATAGCTCTACTCCATATTACCCTCAAGCCAATGGTCTGGTTGAAGCAATCAATAAAATTCTAGTCACTATGATCCGACGAATCATCGGTATTCATCAGTCGAATTGGCATAACATATTATTTTTAGTGCTTTGGGCGTACCGAACCTCAGTCAAAACATCAACTGGTTTCACTCCTTTTCAGCTTGTTTACGGGTTGGAAGCAGTGTTACCGATTGAATGCGAAATTCCGTCATTACAAATAGTCATAGAATTACTCCCAGCCACTTCCGAAGAGGAAAAACGTTTGTTGTACTTAGCTCAATTAGATGAGAATCAACGTGATGCTGCATTAGCAATCGAGACTCACGCAAAACGGATAAAAGCTCAGTACGACCGAAATGTTACACCTCGTAATTTTTCGGAAGGAGACGTAGTTTTATTATATGATCAAGCAAACGATAAGCTAGGGGATGGAAAATTCATACCCATGTGGCATGGTACTTTTGTTGTTAAGCAAAAGCTGGCGAAAGGGGCCTATGAATTAGTCAATTTTGATGGTGTCTCTTTAGGTAGACCAAAAAATGGGCTTTATCTGAAAAGATATTATGCTTAGAGTTTGGTGTGGAGATTTTTGTTAGAATAGTTTCTTTCACATTGGTGTGTTTTAGATTAGAAAGTGTGCCTAGTTTAGAGAGTGTTTTATCATTATTCCTTCTTATCTTGGTTTTACTCTTGATATTGCAGATGTCGACGTCTTCTCAAACATACATTGGTTTTGCTGATGGTGCTTGTCGTAGTACACGGAATATTTATTTCGCAACTTGGGTTATCTATTCACCCTCTGACAAGTTAGTATCTATGCATGGGGTAAGCCTCGGTCAAACAACAAATAACATTGCAGAGTATAGTGCGGCGATTGAGTTATTATCTAAATCCATCTCATTTGGTATTCGGAGTTTGATTGTTAGGTTAGATTCTGAACTCGCTGTATTACAGCTTAACAGGGTTTATGCCATTAGAAATCCAGTATTATTAAGATTATTTTTGAGAGTTCTTCTCTTGGAACGTGAATTTGACTACATTGAATATCAACATATTCCAAGATATTTAAATACATTAGCAGATGCAGTTGCTTCTCAAATGTTAAATAGACATTTGCAATAATCAAGACAGTAAATTTAAAAAACATTCCATAAACATGTTATACAAGATACCCAATAATAGTGATATATCATAGCATAGAATTTTCTCAAATATACATCGTCTTCAATTATAGGTTGAAAAACACCTTATGATCGACAAAAATGATAGCACAAAAAAATTTAAATGTCATATGAAGTCTACAAAGGCGATCATCCTATCCCCGATGATGATCACGATAAGAAACCACTGCTCGGGCCACCCTACAAAGGAACCTCCTAAAAGGTCCTGGGACCTAATCACATAGCATTGTAGCCTAAGAGGTATATCATCTATACTAGTCTCTAGGATATCTACTGTCAAGCACTCTAGATGATGCTCCAATTCGGTCAAGGTCTCTGTTGATTGGCCCTGTGGGGCCGGTGCCGCGACAGCAGGGTTTCTTCTCTCATAGGGCGATAGAGCGGCTGGTCGTCGTGGACCCACATCTGCATTTAAAACTTTTTACTATCAGTTTTGAACGATTTAAAAAAAAAAAATTAGTTTAAAAATTTAGGAAATGTTGAAAATAATTTTACTTGTATCATCCCATTGCTCTCCTGGTGGAAGACCCATGCCTGGATCACCATGATAATCCATCCCAGCATATGGAAAGTCCTGAATCACGAAAAGTTGGTTTCCCAATCAACAAAAATACTCTGGTGGAAATCAGACAACCTCTGTACCCTCCTCAAGATGATGAGCCATGACTGCAACCCAGCGCATAATCCTAGGACCTCGGGGAAGTCCAGCCGCAACGGAAAGTTGTTGTGGGACCAACATAGGTACCCTCTCTAGGCCAAAGCTCACAACTAAATAACCATACCCAAAGTTCTTTAGTTGTTCGTTCTTTGCCCTAGTCAGTTGGCCTTTCACATTCGCCAACACGGCATCACACCAGTTGAAGATGGTGCCTCGGAAGTAGTCTACTACCATGCGCATTTGGGAACTGGTAGCTAGATGCTATGTTGCACTCCCGCATAGTCTGGTGACAGTAAATGCAATCACTTTAAGTTCAGGATGGGAGATGGTCTTAACATCTATCCATTTGTCCGCAATTTGGACATTGCAAAACTCTAGTCGGAGACTAGCGACAGACTGGCCACCTGGCCTAGTCCCGAATAGAGATAATCCTTCACCTCTCTTGGGCATACCAGTCAGGAAATAAATGTCCTTTGGCTCGATTTCGAGCCGGTGGCCACCAATTATGAAACATTGGTCTTGTGTGCTCCACCTGTCTACCAGCCATTGCAAAAAGTCTACCTGAGCCCTCATGTCGGGTATGGCCCAGAATTTCAATAGTCTACATGCTCTTAATGCCTGTATTGAAGGTGGATGGAGTAGTGCGGCTTGGTCCACATCTTCGTGTTCCCGTTCCCACCAAACAATCATTTTGTGTACCTACATTGCAAAAAAGGCGGATTAGAACATTGTAATTTCAAAATCTTTGGGCGGAAATAAAAAAGTTGGGGTTTCAAAACGCGTTTTGCGGGGTCCGCATCTGCCAGGTTAGAGACAGTGCGTAGGATCACACTCGTCCTTAATAGCAGGTGCGGGACCCCGACTCTTTCTTTTGTATGAAAAAGTCGGGGTTCGCAAGGTACACATGGTGCACCTGCACAACCACCATGAGTGATTTTTTAACCAAAATTTTCCTAAAAAATGAAATTTAAAGCCCTAAAAATGAAAATAAAATGCTTGAAATGAAAGATAGGGATGATGTGGATTACCTGGAGAGGACGGTTATCGATTCCAACAGTCGAATTTTCCGCAATCTTCACAGGAAGTTTCTTACCAAAAGTTCTTACTTTTCACTCTGAAGTCAAACAGTAAAAATGAATTTACAAAAGCCCTTTTTATAAGATTTTTTGAATAAATGATTTTTTAATTTGTTTATTTTTCACTTTAAAAAGGTCACTTTTGATGCATTTTTATTAATTTAAAACAAATATGAGTAATGTTTGGAGTTTTTGTGCAGAAAATTGGATTTTTAGGGAAAATGATCATTTTCAACGAAGAGCATTCTTTTTCACTTTTTAGAACTCTTTAGAATTTACGAAAAAGCGAAACATAGGAGTCATCTTTAAGCTCTTTTCTGACTCGTAAAATATGAAAAGATTGCGAAGTTTTTCTTTTTAAACTCGTTAAAACAGAATTAAAAGGATGGTCCACTTACAGCTTTTTTCTGACCGTATAAACATGAAAAGATTGCCGGACTTTTTTCGTTTCAAGTGTGATATTGGTAATAAAACGACGTGTTTTCGATCGCTTTTTTACTTTTTTAGATTGAAGACACTTATTATGAAAAGTACTCCTTGATCTTAATGGTCAAGCAGTTCTCTCAAGTATTATTTTATACTTTTTCGGGCTTGGGAGACACAAATTTACGAAAAAGGACAGCCATGGAGTTTTCTTAAGTTTTTCTTCTGACTCCCTAAAATTGAAAAACACCGAGTTTCTCCTATACAGGACTCGCTAAAATTTAACAGTAAAGGACCTGTTCAATTTCAAACAGGAACAGACCACTCCTTCTTAGGGTTCAAATTTTAAACTAAGCTGGACTCATCTGAAGGATGAGCTTATAATCAAGCAAATGTTATCCTCCTCAAGCTTGTCAAAAATAAAGAGGTACTTGCCAGAAATGGTGGGGGAAAAGAGAGAAAAATGAACCTGTTTGTTATACTTTGTGTTTAGAAAAGTAGTTAACCACTCTTGAACACGACACCTTTTGTTCACCTGGGTTGGGAAATTCTTTGCCTAACAGTTAATCAAACCATATTGAAAGTCTTTAGCCGGTTTCTGGGTATTAGCTTTGGGTCAATTGTCACCAAACCATCTACAGTGTCGTTATGTGTTCAAGCGGTCAGTTCAAATAAACCATTCATTTGTAAAATATCTGTCATCCATCTTGACCATCCCTAAGTTAGTCCTTGCCAAATATATTTCTTCAAAACTTGATATATGATTTCGTGTTGTGGGCTTGCCTATGACAAATCACTTTCTATCGACTCCAACTCATTATCTAGAAAGATGATCTAGAAATCATCAGTACCTTGGAATATGCATGCCTCAATGGCAGGTTTCTTGCCTTTGACGACAGGTTGCATCATTGACCTTCGATCAAAGGATTCTGTGATGTGTTCGACATCGACTGATCTATTCACATTTCATGGATTTTACTAAGTACTTTGAGGGCCATTGACATTACTGGTGGTTCCTCTCACACTTGTTAACATTTTACATCATTGACTGGTAATCAAGTGGTTTCTACTATGTTCAACTTCGACACATTCATTCACATGGATAGAATCGTACTAGTTCGGGAAGCAGAAATCAAGACCTTGGATCTAGTTTCCACCATCCAGGCTGCGAGGAATTTTTTTATTCATTATACAGTGGACTATTCATAAACAGATGGTTGCGCCCAAACTGTGTCTACATATGTCTATACTTGTGATGTATTACGAAATCATTCATGTATCAGAGCAGTTTAGATAGTTTCTAGTCAGTTTTAATCTGAGTATTGGAATGCCTACCTCAGCGATGATATATATATAT
>APFE031299390.1:0-11009 GCA_000404065.3 Pinus taeda | reverse complement strand
CAAAGAGGCAAGTGAACATTACTCTCTGAATAATAAAATCATTGCCATTCTGTGTTCTGGGTATCTTTTCTTCGCATATTCTATGTTCTCGGTCTCTTTTCTTCGCATATTCTGTATTTGGGTATCATTTCCAAGTTAAGAGCATAACACAGTACATATACAAATATTCAGATGTTAGGTAGTTTAAGGACAATTACAATTTTTTGGCCTGGAAGGATAAACCATTCTATTTTGATTTTGGATGGGTTATCATGTTGTTAGGTGGCCAACAGACCTGGTTTACCACTAGGCAGGTTGAGGCCACCTAACCACTTAGCATATGGATGTAATATGTCTATTTTTTTTTTTAACATAAAGAAAGGCCATACCAAGCTTACAAAAAAAAATGATCATATTTAGATGTACATTTCATAATTATTAAGATTTACTATTTACTAACTTATTTATTGACATAATGTTGGGATTTTATTTTTTCTTTTACATATTAAATTTTTAGTAATTTTATACTTTTTATGACGTTGACGTCCCCTCGTTTCCCTAAAATTTCCCTAAATTTTGGGGTTCCTTATATACATCCCCCTTGTGCATATCCTCGCTCTGGAATTTCCTGTCCCAGAAACTCGGTGGAACATTGTATAGAAGGGGCATTAAAGATAACATAATTAAATAGATATGACGAGAAATGTGAAGGGAAGTTAGGGAGGAGGATATAAAAGTGGATTAATGACAAATTCTATGGATAATTGGTTACAAAAGATGACTTAGTTTGTAGTCATCTTTGTGACAAGAGATGACAAAGGGATGGAAATGAAAGTTATCAAAGAAGACATAAAAATTTGATATTGACAAATAGTATGGATAGTTGGTTTCTAAAACAACTTTGTTTGTAGCCATATTTGTTAGTGAAATTATTGTGTTGATTTTTAAAATTTCTATGGCTTTCAAATTAATGATGCAATCTGAATAATGAGAGTTGAAATTGAAACTTTGGTTTGATTAAAAAAATTGAGGTGTTTAATGTTATGAGTACACTCTTCAACAATAGATTTGGAATATCATTTATAAAAGATTCTTTGAGCTATGTTTGAATATATTGATTGATTTGCTCAATGTAATATTTGTCACTAGAATGAGGAATTTGATAAACTCCTTAACAATGAACAAGGTTTGTTTTATCTTTGACAAATCTGAATAATTGTTTAAACATCTTGTGAAATTTAAAGAAACTTTTATTGTTCCTTTTGGCTAATATTTTCAGAATTCAATCGATGTAAGGGAGGAAATGTGCACCACAATATTGTGAGCTCAAAGATTACAAAAATAAAGGCTTATGAATCTTGATTAATTGCACTTAAATCATCAAAAAATGAAATCATAGACATGTGTAATGCGGTGAAAAAATTATGTACTTCAAGGTAGATAAGAGCTAGGAAATGAACGTTATATATATATATAGTAAATAAAAACTTTATGAGTACATGTAGCTCAATGTAGCAAAGAGTTAGAAATTTGTCACATAAGAATTCCACACATAGAAGTATTTATGGCCTATTAGTTAGTGCTACTATTGGTAGCATGGTGTTGGCAACAATATCAACAGTTGGGCTAGTTGTGTGTTGGCATTGATGTCAACTAGGTGTTCATGTATGGTTTTGATGATATTGTAGGTTGTTGATATGTTGTTTATACATGGGTGATACATGTGTTGGTAGATTTGGTTAGTGTAGATTGTAAAGTCTGAATTCTATAATCCATATGTGACGCTTGTGTGAGAAAATCACATACACACATGGATATCATGAAGGTCAGTCAAGTACATGACCCTACATGCAGAAAATATAAAACCAAAGGCTTTCCTGGGGTATTTGCTAAAGGTATTTGGAGGAAAAGAGTTGATTGATATAGTCCTGAATGACTTGATTTGTTCCATGTTTATCTAGTCCAAAATGATTAGCAATGATGGAATGCAATGAATGCATGTTGATTTGGTCGATTGGGAAAGTTAGTTTAGATGGTGTTGTCGTGGATTAATCAAGGTTGGTTTCTATGCGTTTTGGATGTTGAATGCATACAAACGTAGCTATTTAGTAATTATTAGGCTATATGATGAATCATTAGAATGTTGGAGCAATATCAAAGAAGATTCCTGCATATGAGGAGGACCAGTTGGTAGAGTGTGTTTCTTGTGTGTTAAGAAGGTGGTTGAGTGTTGAAGTAGTTACAATATGTTGTTGTTATGTATTGTTGGGTGAGATTATTTGAGTGCATGTGCAAATAGAGTTTTTGATGGATGAGTATGTATACTATTGCTATTCTTATTATGTATTTCTGCAATGGTTTGAGTAGTATGAGGGTTATATGTTGCAGAGATATTGTTGTTGCTAGGATTTGTTAGAGAGTATGCAAAGAGAAGAGTTGATTGTTGAGTATTTTTAAATGTGTTGGGTCAATAGAGGTTCTGTATTTAGTTTGAGTAGAGAGATATATGTGTGTCTAGTGTGAAAATTGATGAAACAAGGTCCATAGTGATTTGTGCAGAGTTTCGTGGGCCCAGTTTGAAAATGTATGAAGTGTGGTCCATAAGGTTTTGAATATTGAGGTATTCAAGGGCAAGTGGCAGCTTGCTAGCAAGTGGTGGCTTGCTAGTATAGGGATTAGTGGCTTCCTACAAGTGGTGGCTTGAGAAGTTATTGGAGGTTGTGGCTTCCAGCAGGTTTGGGCCTTAATATTTGTGGAAGAGGTGGCTTCCATCCAGTGGTGGTCTGAAGTGGGTGCGTTCTCGTGTACATCGCAATTCGAGGCTTGCACACTGTTGGGTGATTTAGTTGTCTGCTAAATCCCCGTCATTTAATTTATCAATCCGGGGAATCGTAAATTTAGAAGCAAACCACTATATATGGGACCTTAGATGAAACATGTGTAAGAAGTTTGTTTATAATGGAAATGCATATTACAAATCTAAACTATCATATCTATTCTATGAAAGCATAAAAATAATGTTTGATCAATGGAATTATTTTACTTTAGAAGATAGAGAAGAGTCTCTTGTTCAAGAGTCCTGGTTGTCCTTCTACCATCTGTCTATAATAACATTGCCAAACACCTAAGAAAGAAAAAAAAAAGCATGTAAATGAAAGCAAGTAAATATTGTTTCCAATTCAATTCTTATCTTATGGAGAAGAGTCTCCTAACTTGGGAGGACTTGATCTCTAGATACTGAAAGGGAATCAATATTCACATAAATGTAATCTAGGAAAGAATATGAGAAAGTAAATCTTATTTCAATTTAATCTAGCTCATGAAGAAGGGACTCCTAACTTAGGAGTTCCTGGTTTTCCTTCTCACATCAAAACTAGCTATTGAAAGGAGATCAACCTTCACACAACAAAACATGGCCACAACATGAATTCATACTAAAATTATCTACAAGTATTTACAAGAAAGAAATAAGATGAACATCATAATTAAGATTAGTATATTCACAACATTACTTTACAACAAAGTGCACTTATCTTAGTATGGGGATCCTTCCATTCCTCAATGAGCACACATGAGCAACTATCACACCTTAAGAATCAAACAACACTCATAACTCATGATTTGGAGAAAATGATACTATTCATGTTGAATGAACAATCATAAATTTGGTGCTAATGAATAACTGATAATTGTTTTCTCTCCCTCCTCCTCCTTAACATGATTTGGAGGATGCTCCTCTTATTTATACATGAATTAGGGATATCTACTCAATAAATGTAGATCCCTTAAATATCTACTAGACCCACACTTGTCTCAACTTATCCCTAAATACTAGATATAAATCCCATGACACATCAAAATCTCCATGATCTTCCTCCTTGGAATATGGTCCACCTCTTAAGTTGAAATTCGAATTTGATCTTGGGAGGCCACATAAGGGTGCCTTGGAAGCTTCCAAATGATCTACACATGTCATCAAACTCAAGCCACTTTTAGTTATAAGCAAATACATGTTATTTCTCTAACTTTTAACCATAAATTCACTCTAAATACATGAAATTAATAACTTTGGAAAATGAGAATATAAACTCATATGGTAATGGAAATATAGGGTTATGTAATGATAATATGGTGAAATGGGATGACAAAATGAGTATAAAAGGTGAAAATGGAGTGAAAATTGAGGTCAATTTGGCAGCCCAACATACCCCCCAACTTAAGTTATTGCGTGTCCTCATGCAATCTATTGCATTGAAAATGATGGATGAAGTCGAGAATGTGGATCTTTTATTACTATTACTGAACTTGTTGAATCTTCTCTTGAATCATATAGTCTTCGTCTCATCCCATATCATGGCACAATTCTTTCCATGTGAATGAATGTGTCGATATCGAACATGGAAATAAGTCATTGGATTACCGACCATTGAAGGATGTTGTTGACCAATGCGAGGCAAACTCACCATTAATGTCAATGAGTGCCAAGGTACCCAAGTACATCTTGCAAAGTGCGAATGAATGAGATGATGTTGAGTCACTTGCAAGATCCAACAAACAAGAGACATTAATGTATTCCCATTGTTCGTTGGCGAGAAGACTTGCCATTAGGGCATGCAAGCCTCAAGGTACTAATAATGACTCTAGTCTTTGTCCCAGATAAGGTGTTGAGGTCGATGGGTCAAGACTTGTTGAAAGGTGGGCCTTAAGGAATCCCACATCAGTCAACGTGAGTTCGTACAAAGGATTGGTAGGACTATAGATACAAGATGTTATGGTCAAACAGTTTTTATGGCAAGGAAAGCAAGGCAACATAGAGATATGGATGGTTTATTCATGAGGCAAAAAGATGAACTGAATGGTAGGAAAAAATGTATGCAACTCAGAAAAGTAGACATGTATGAAGTCATGATGGATATGGAAATGAACCAATGGACTTTAACATGGATGATTGATGAGGCTTTGAAAGAGAAGTGTGGGAAACAAATCATGACAACAAAACATTTCTCTGTAGCCAAAAATGTCACGACATTTGTAATTAAGTCCTTCAAGCTTCAATAATGAATGTGATTTCGAGAAATCACATCTTCATGGACTTGGATCATCGCGCAACTGTCAAAGCTCAGGTCAAATCTTGCATGAAAATTGTTAGAGCTTTTTTTGAAGAACATAAAATACAAGTATAAATGCTAGCAACAAAATAAAATGAAATGAATTTTTTACTTGTTTCCTTTGTGCGCTAGTTCCTAACTCCAACAAGACAAGTAGCATAAAATGTTTCCAGCTGTTAAGAAATTTCCATTTGCAATTTTTTTTAATTATTTTGAAATATTTTTATTTTTTAATTGGTTTTTTTTAATGTTTTTCTTTTTTGAATTGTTCTAATATTTTTTAATGACTTTGCTTTTTTTTTAATTGTTTTGATTTTTTTTTAATTTGTTTTTTTTTTTTTAAACTTTAAAACTAATATTTATTTTCTATGCTTATAAATAAAACATAATTAAATCAAATCTAAAAAAAATGTTAAAAATAAAATAAAAATTGTTTTTGCATATTTTTTCTTTTCTTTTTTATTATTAGAATTGTTTTAATTTTTTTTCATTGTTTTGTTTTGTTTATTGTATCGAGTTATCTGACCTTCCTGTGCTACTTAAAATTGCATTTGCCTATTCAGTGACTTTGCTAGTTTTCTTGAGCACCTCCTATCTCAGTGCGAGATGAAGGGTTTGAGTCTTGAATGGATCAACTGAGTCTTGCTTGACAATACCCTTGAACAAATTGGGCATCAAAGAACAAATACTGTCGTGCTCGAATGGATCTTTTGGAGAAGAATGCAGCGGCTGTGCGGCTGTAGATGGCATCGCGGTTGCTCAAATCTCCAGTGTCCGACATTCAAAATCTGCACCTGCACCTGAGCGCGATTTTAAGTAAGAACTGAAGAAATGTGATCGAGATTTCTCAACAGCAGCTCCAGTGGATACAGAGAGCTGCAATGACATGCTACATTGGGGTTTAATACAAACCTCTGGCCATACAGAACTAAACCCTTGCCTCTTATAGCAGAATTCCGGTGTCTTCAAGTTTTATTCACCAAAGTTGTGCCAGTATATCACTATCTGACGATGCAATTTCTTCACTGTTATATTTTAGCAGCGATTCATACTGTACCACCTTCACATAGTTCCATTATTATGTAGACATTGTTAACATCCTCACAAGAATCATAGAATTTGACCAAAGTTGTGATGCCTCGAAAATGCTTTTAAAATTTTGACCACTACAAACAAAACGTATTAATGCATGTGTACATAAAATGCTAAAACAAGAAAAGCCGAGAAGGCTTAACAGTTCTCCGATAGAAGAGAGGATAAAACAAAACTCCAAATTCAGTGACTTGAGGCAATCACAAAAGTATAGATAACTACATTTGGAATGGAACAAATTATATTTACAGCATGATAAATGGAACAAAATACCTCGGATATAGAACTAAAAGTAAATATGGGTATTTCAAGAGTGTAATCAATACCAAGATGAGGTGAGCACTGCATATACCCCTGGCAGACAGGTATAATTGGAAGAAGCTTGAGACAATCTCTTGTAAGCCTTATTAGGATCTAAATTATGAATGAGCAACTTACTCTATATCTGCTAGAGGGTGAACTCATCACATCCTTAGTAAGATGCACATTGAGTGGGTAGGCCAACTGAAGGTAAGCAGGATCCTCGAGACATCAAATTGTTTTGTTCCACACAGCTTATTAAAAGTTCAGTATTCACACAGGTTGCAGTTATCGCTTCATATATCATTTCTTCAGTGACAAAGCCGCTGCAATCCCACCAGCAACTAATCCTACTACAGTGACCGCAATACCTATGCCAATCACACCTTCTTTTGTAAGTTTCTCTTCAAATACTTTCCTCAGTGAAATGCTTGCCCGAAGTCTGGAGCTATCTGTAATGCTTGGTCTAAACACAGTCTGCTCCTTGGATAATCTTTTGCCCTGTAGTGACCTACTGCAAGAAGATAAAGTATCTCCCTTCTCTACAAAGCGCCGCCATCTCTGTCTAAGGCAGCTTCCAACATTGCTATCCCTCTTTGAACGTCTAGAGGACGTCGGGAATGTACCAGCGCCCATGATAACCTCATTATGTTCTCAGTGTTACCTGTACCTTTTGAAAGACCATCTCATTCTCCAAAAAATTCACGCTCACAGTTAGCGATAATGTCGCATCTGTCCATGGCAGGTTATCACCCGATCCAAAGAACGATCCAATGGAATCCATAATGTTGTTGATGTTTTTAGTCATGATGCCTTCTCGAGCAAACCCAAATTACCTGTCTATGAAGTATGTCAATGGCAACCAAAAGAATGACAAATGAAAGTAACTTGAAGGCTAAGAGATTGCATGAGAAATTGGCGCTATCTATCCCAAATTTTATGAACTGAAACCTGAACTGGCACGATCTTCTCCATGAAGAACTGAACTGAAAACTGAATTTCCTCATTGGTCAGTTTGACTTCTAAAAATATTTCTCAATAGATATTAGATCTTCGAATGAATGATGGACTAGGGCAATCGATATCTTAGAGAGAGAGAGAGATCACAAGAAATCCGAGAAGACAACTTTTGAGGAGTTTCAAGGATTTTTCTCTGATTAATTTTAGCTGATGCGTGAAAAATTACGGGCAGTTGAAACCGCCACAAAGGATGATTGCAATATGATAGTTTTTTTAGTTGATTTTCACAAGGCACCCTTCGAAACAAAGCAGACACGACTCCAACATTGAGCAGATCTGTACGTCTACGAGGATCAGACTTCATATCTTGGAAGGCGGTACTAATGAGAACAAACTGTGATTTCTAAGATGATTCGTCAGCGACCACAAACGTCACTCCGGTTTCGGAACACAGAGGATTGTCGGTGCGTTTTACCTGATAGCATGATCCATGGCCTTTTCCTCCTTTGTACAGATCTGGAATTGCTGAAGCCACTTTTGAATCAAAAGGAAACTGTTTCACAAGGCTACCATATCCGCATGCACCGCCTTCGCTTCCGGCGCCATCTGCAGGGCCATTCCACCTTGCAGCGGCGGGCTGCCAACCTGCCCTTTTCCCCTCAATCACCGCTGGATGGCGTTTTCCCACACGCATGCCCAAAGTGGTGTGAGAGCATATCGTTATTGTTAAGCAAGCTCCCAGCGCTACCAAGTAACCCACGTAAAGGTTCCACTTCATTTTGTCTGAGGCAATAGTAACAGTAGTATTGCGAGAATTGGGTGCAAAACTGTTGATCCCAACCCAACGAGCGCAACTGTGGGGTTCGGCTCCCCTCCGCAGACTCCAGGTCGACCGATTTAACGATAACGGAATTAGAGTATGTGTTGCCAGACAGAAATTTCCAAATTTTTTACGGAAAATGGAATTAATCGAGACGGGAAAAAGAGCTGAATGCAATGTGCTCTCCTGTTGTTGATCCCGCAGCCCATAAATTAGTTATATATATATATATAATATATATATATAATATATATATATTATATATATATATTAAATATAGATATATATATTATATATATATATATAAGGTTATAAGAACTAAATGAATATTTGTATTTGTTTTTTTTTTTTTTAACTAAAAAAACAATTAAATTTATTACTAAATTTTATATTTTTTTTTTAAATTCGATTTAATTTTCTAATGTTTTTTCTAACTTAAAACAAAAATTAAAATTGTTTTTTTGTTTTTAAAATTAGTAAAAAAAAAAATTGTTTAACTAAAAAAGATAAAATAAAACTCTATCCTAGTTACTACCAAAATAAATTTAAATAAAAATAAAAAGCAATGTATTCCTAAGAATTTTTATGTGAAAATCATATTTTTTTTTTTTTTAAATTGAATTTATTCTAATTATTATATTGTTTTTAAAGAATTTAAATTTTATTTTAATCCTAAAACAATATGGAAAATTTATTGATTTAGGATGAAAATTTTTTTAGCAAATGGAGACAACTATATTGCAAACTCTGAAAACATTTATATACATTCTACTTTCCGATCCTCGAGATCGTACAAAGACGTAGGAGGAGAGCATACTTATTCAAACTGAAAATATGATCCTACCTACTCTATGCTAATTGAAAATTACAAACTATTACATGTAATTAAATTTCGAGTGTAACCATTCACGCAATAGTAGTAAAAATATATTCATTTCCAATTTTGCAATTTTAAAATGAAAATACACAAGGATGATCGATTCTAGTTTTTGTGAGTATGATCTAATGAAATAAAAACAAAATCGATCTAACCTGGTACTTGTTTGAAACCATTGAAACCACCTTTCGATAAGGCTTTCATATGCGTGATTTCCACTCTGATTCAAATCATGCTGCAACTTCTCTTCATCCTCCTCATTCTCTTGTTCAAATAATTGTTCATCATTAGATATACAGGATGATTCTTCAAATGTTAATTCATTGTTTTCTTCTAGAGGAGTAGTTAAGCTTTTGGCTGCTATCAAGATCTCTTCTTCGCAAGAAGAGGAGATCCTAACACTTGCTAGGATCTGAGCAAGTTGTTCCAAACTTATACTCATTGTTTTTCCATATACACATATGGATCTTTATTGTGTTTTTGTATTTTTTTTTGAATGGGAGGGTTTTTTATTTGCGTTCTATTTCTATGTTTTCGATATGAGAATAAACTTAAATGAAAATTCCTAAATGCAATTAACCTTAAATGATCCTAAATAAAAATTCTTCCTAAACAATCTTCTTAACTAGCTTACATCTAAGTTTGCTTCCCCGACAACGACGCCAAAATGTTGGGCGATTTAGTTGTCTGCTAAATCCCTGTCATTTAATTTATCAATCCAGGGAATCGTAAACTTAGATGCAAACCAATATATATGGGACCTTAGATGAAACAGGTGTAAGAAGTTTGTTTAGAATGGAAATGCATATTACAAATCTAAACTATCAGATCTATTCTATGAAAGCATAAAAATAATGTTTGATCAATGGAATTATTTTACTTTAGAATATAGAGAAGAGTCTCTTGTTCAAGAGTCCTGGTTGTCCTTCTACCATCTTTCTATAATAACATTGCCAAACACCTAGGAAAGTAGGAAAGAAAGCATGTAAATGAAAGCAAGTAAATATTGTTTCCAATTCAATTCTTAGCTTATGGAGAAGAGTCTCCTAACTTAGGAGGACTTGATCTCTAGATACTGAAAGGGAATCAATATTCACATAAATGTAATCTAGGAAAGCATATGAGAAAGTAAATCTTATTTCAATTTAATCTAGCTCATGAAGAAGGGACTCCTAACTTAGGAGTTCCTAGTTTTCCTTCTCACATCAAAACTAGCTATTGAAAGGAGATCAACCTTCACACAACAAAACATGGCCACAACATGAATTCATACTAAAATTATCTACAAGTATTTACAAGAAAGAAATAAGATGAACATCATAATTAAGATTAGTATATTCACAACATTACTTTACAACAAAGTGCACTTATCTTAGTATGGGGATCCTTCCATTCCTCAATGAGCACACATGAGCAACTATCACACCTTAATAATCAAACAACACTCATAACTCATGATTTGGAGAAAATGATATTATTCATGGTGAATGAACAATCATAAATTTGGTGCTAATGAATAACTGATAATTGTTTTCTCTCCCTCCTCCTCCTTAACCTGATTTGGAGGATGCTCCTCTTATTTATACATGAATTAGGGATATATACTCAATAAATGTAGATCCCTTAAATGTCTACTAGACCCACACTTGTCTCAACTTATCCCTAAATACTAGATATAAATCCCATGACACATCAAAATCTCCATGATCTTCCTCCTTGGAATATGGTCCACCTCTTAAGTTGAAATTCGAATTTTTGGGAGGCCACATAAGGGTGCCTTGGAAGCTTCCAAATGATCTACACATGTCATCAAACTCAAGCCACTTTTAGGTATAAGAAAATACATGTTATTTCTCTAACTTTTAATCATAAA
>APFE031299389.1:158600-248161 GCA_000404065.3 Pinus taeda | reverse complement strand
ATCTTAACCATAGAAATCTAAGTTCCATTAACCACCATTGAAAACTACAATTCTTTTCGCTACCTCATACACATGAATAGAGTTGTGTTTCCAAGAATGATTTTAAGGATTTATGAGGATGTGTTTGAACAATAAACCTTATGATATTCCTAAAAGCATAAGTCTCTTTCTAATCACCATGTTTGTCATCATTGTTAATGAAAAAATAATGTGACCTATTTGAATGTATTTCACGGGATTGGAAACTAGATCATTGTCCACTTGATATTCTCTCCATGTTTGTAGATGCATTCCCTTTCTAACTAGGAGCTAACTCAATTAAATTCTTTGTGTTGAGTGTGCTTTGTCTAAATTTGGACAATTGCGTTGACATCAAAGCATTTTCTAAGATACTTGGAAATGATCGTTCCCTCTTGGAGCCATCAACATACATTTTTCATTGAATTTAACCCCTGAATGCTTCATCGCTTAGCTTATATGGTCTTTACTCCCTGGTATTTGAATTTTTATTTGGCACTCCTTTTATCGTTATGTTTGTGGGATTTATCCCGCATGCAGCGAGAGAACATATAGAATAGCCTTTATATAATTGACTTCACATTATACATTTCGACGTGTAGTGCACATATTATTCACTCCCCTATCCCTTGGCTTGGTGCTTGATGTGATGGACTTTGGTATGTGATGCTCAGTGGAATTGGTTGTTCGTTATATTTGGTGTTGAAATAAACATCGAAGCTGGGTGGCCAAAATTTTTGCATGTATATTTTATATATTAAATAAATATTTTATAAAAAGAAACCGAGAAACTTGTATAAGAACCATTCTTCCATGAAAATTTGCATATGCCTAATAGTTTATCTAAGAAAAAACTAGGAAATTTTCAAATATTTTTGTAACATTTCCTTGGAGAAGAAAATGTTACAACATAGGCTCCATCTAGGGACTATTTTTCCCTATGGGATATAAAGAACTTATGGATTAGGTGCCTTTCTATTGGTCATGGAGTCATACCAATCACATTAATCAATGTAACCTATAATGCTGTAACCTACAAAATGTAACCACATATTATAAAACTTGTCTTGTTATGTAAATGACCGTGAACTCATATCATATCAAATCCATATTCTTCAAACTGAAGCTATTGAAGTATACTAAAATTCTACTCCATTTGAAAAAATGCATTGGGTTATGGAGTCATTGAAACCAATTCACATCCATTCAAGCAGATTTGTAAACCATGCTAATATGAAACAAATGCAGCAACCACATATTACAACTGCAAATCAAGATTAATATTTCCTAACTTAATAGGTTATGGAGTCATTAGTCCACAATAATAAATTATGCCTTTTATAAATATGTTGCAACTGTGAACTGGAACCAATCTTGAAACTAACCCCACATGAAATATGAAGACTAAAAACTGCTCAAACTGAAACTAATGTATTGTAGAAGTCATACATTGCAACCTCAATTTACTAAAATATATTGAAACAAACCCCACCACTCTACTGCATATTTATGCTCAAACGTAATCTTGTTTATACAACTCCTACTCTATTCAAACTATCTGCTTTACTCATGTATAAGCGTATTTCCAAAGTAACGACTCAAGTAGTTGTTCAATTAGTTGGATCCTACTCCCACGTTTTAACAAAATCGGAATATGGACTACTATTATAGATAACAAAATAAATTTATCATAAAGCCCATTTTCACAAGTCTAAAATTTTGACCATATGAAGGGCAAGAGAAAAAATTTGTTGCTCCAATTTGAAACCAGGCATAAATCCACGTGATCTTTAAAAACATAACATAATACCCCATTTAATATTTTCTCTTCATGTTCTAGCTGATTCAATATTCTTTGTGGATTCATTATTTGAATTACTCCATTGATGATGTTACTTTCCTTTCTTTGAAAATTGAAAAAGGCATAAAATAAGAATGTGAAGTGCTTCTACTGCATTCAATGATTTTAAGTGAATTATGTTCTTAACAAATTCCTTCAACATCCTCCTCAAATCGTGCTTCATAGTAGTCATAGACTAGCTCATTAAATTCATGGAGGAATTGTTAAAAATATGCATGCTCTTGACATTCAACATCATTTTCCTCATGCCTATCAAACAAAGGAGGATTGATGTAGAATGCAATGTGTGACATTTTTTTCAGAATGCTCATGAATTCTAGATTCTGAAAAAGGTTGAATAAAAAGTGTCTGGTTGAAGTACAACTGGTTGTCATTCTCAAGAACGTGATCTAGTACATCCTCATAGTCACCATAACTAGATTGTTCTTCATGAAGGTTTGGAACAAGAATGATATATGTACCTATAACATTTCTATCCTTGGTCTTATCATTAAAACAACCTTGAAAATCTTCCTAATGGTCATACACTAGTTTATTGCTTCCATTAGGTTGGTGATCCAATTTATCCATAAATCAAAATATTGTTGATTTATCCTGTAGTTCATTATCATCATCGACATCAGAGTCATTATACTCATCATAAATTGGCAAGTCAAAAACTTTTGTACCATGACTACAATCAATATTAGTGTTTTGATCATTAATATGATGAGGCTCTTATTTATGTTAATTATTTTCCTTAGGTACAAAGATATCATTTTGGTCAAAAATATCTTGACTTTTATCCTCTAAGTGGGGAAACAAAATTGTACGTTCTTGAATACTTTAAGATGAATTCAAATCATAAGTCTCTTGATATGTATCTTCATAGACTGGTAGATCTTCTTCATCAATAGATCCTTTATCATCATGACTATCTTGAAGTATCTATTCTTTCAATTCTTTATTGCAACGATCTTCAAAAAGAAATTAAACTGGATAAAACCATTTGAAATGAGAATGAAACACAACATGACTTTATTTTAATCATGGAATACTATCAATAGGTAAACACTTGTACCATTCTCTAGCATCACCTTCAAAATATATCATAAAAAATTTCATGAGAACATCTTCATGAAAAATAATCAGCTGATTCATGCACTCATGAAAACTCGTCAAATGTTGTGCAGGATAATATTCTTTATCTTCACTAAAATTTGGCACGTATTCATTCCATTCAACTATATGAGGCACTTTATTTGGGTAAACAACAATAGCTAAAAAGTTGAAAGGAGAAAACCTTTGAGTTACAACAACAACAACTCGATTCACCATTCTAAAATAGTGGAGTCACCAATGGATTATTCATTCATGGAGCCACCATTAATGCTTTAAATTATGTATTATTCTAATAATGGAGTCACTAGGTCAATGATAAAAACCAATTTCTTATGTTTGAATTTTGTTCACCATCAGAAATTGGATTTGAACGTTGGCATTCTTTCCCATAGAATAATTCTTCATTACTGTTCTCCTCGGTAATTGTGCAAAATGTTGTATCTATTTCGTAAAGGAAGTCTATTGGCTAGAAACTGCATCGATAAACCAACTCAACCAACTTTAGATCAAGCTAGCCCTCAAACTACCTCAATGTTACGAGGCTTTAATATTGTTCAATGCCACTAAACAATAACCTATGAAGCACAATGGCCAGAGTTAAGGGTTTTTGGATGGGTGGTTGTTAATGAGTCATAAATACTTAATTAAATGAATAAAACCCCTTCTAAAGCGACCTAATCAAAACACTGATATTCAACTATGACAAAGTACAATTCTTTAAAGGTTTGATAGAGGAATGGAGAAGAAGTTAGAAAATTAAATTTCCTCCCTGAATATTTAATTATCTAACGAGAGCAGAAGTGTATAGAAGAATCTCTACAGATAACAAAAATATATCTAAGAATTGATATAGCAGCAACAATCTATTCATGCAAAGGGATCAACATGATACACTATTACCTTGATCTACTTAGTAAAGAACATAAATTCGCGATGGGATTCGAGGGAGGTTGACACTCAACCTAGCCCTACCCAGTATTCTATACAACCTTAAATATATCCATAAAAGCATATGTAATTATAGGAAAGTACTCGCACAGTAAACAAATTCAGTCATTAATTGGAGTTAGAATCCCTTGATTAAATTATGAAGTTACACGCTTTACAAAAAAAATGAGGTTTTTGGCTTAACAGTCAACCCTTTCTCATTACAATTGAAACAATATATAGAAAAAATACAATATTCCAGCTATTGCTAGCTGTTACAAAATTCATGGAAACAAACCTAAATGATAAGCTAAAAATAGAATAAATTTTAATATTGCAATATGTATTGAATGTTTTAGAGATAGACTCAAATTATTTGGAATAGAAATACTCAAAATATGACATTTATCACTAACTACCACATGTGTGCCTTTGACTACTAATTTTTCATCTACTAGGTTTCTCTTTGACTAATGATTCATCCTCTTAAAATCTGGAACTGTTGATTTCTTGCCTCAAAACCCAGCGACCTAATCCTCAGTTGTTGATTATATGCTTAGGAATTATGAAATTGATTGTTACAATGTTGAATGAAGAATTCAAATTTTAGGCTTGCCATATTGTTGAAAACCTTTTCCATTTATTGGTTGTTTTTGTTGAAATCGAATCTTTATTCTCTTGCAATTATTCAATGTAAAATACCATCACACCTTTTGCAATCTATAACATCAAAAATATATATTAGACAAACTTTGAGGTCTAAAATGAGCCTCAAAAAAAAATGTACAACTGAAATAAACTTTATAGGAACCAATAAGATTCAAGATGATGATTTCAACCATGGCGGATGATTCACCATTTTTGGAGTAAAAAGGTAAAAGGACTTTAAAAAAAAAAAAAAACCTACTTTTACAACTTATCTCCCTACAATTTACTCAAATTTTGAATGGGAGAACTCATTGGATATGAAATTTGATTTGTGATCCAAGGAGTACTAATATTTCATTCTTTTGATAGACCCTACTACACGAAAAATGAGAAATACATGAAAAAACATGATTGCAATAATGTTTGTCATGTGTTTCTTATTTTTCACGTAGTAGTGACCATCGAAAGAATGCAACATGGGTACTCCTTGGATGAAGAATTAAATTTTGCATCCAACGAGTGCTCTTGTTCGAAACTTGAAATTTGATTAAAACCATAGCAAGGTAAGTTGAAAATACAAGTTGAAAAAGTAGTTTTTTCTTTTTCCCTCTAAAATTTGATGATGTAATATAATCTTATTTTATTATTTCCACTATAATTTTATAATATTCCTTAGGGGGGCCATTTTAGACCTCAAAATTTCTCTAATGATTGGAAATACAAACATCCATGATTGGCAATAGTTGTGTTTTCTGTCACGAGGATCTGTTTCAAATAGTGTATGCAAATACTCATGGAATAAATATTTATAGATGTTGTCATTTTCAACTTTCTGCAATTGTGGTTATAATTTTTGGCTCGAACTATTTCGTACCCCAAAGAAAAACCGTAATGGATATCCATCATCAAACCCCCTGATTTCATTCCTTTGAAAATTATGGTAAACTAAGAACAATAAGGTTTTTCAAAATTTTCCATTTGATTTGCAAATATGATTCATAATTTTATTTCCCCCATCTCTAAGTCTTTCCTCTAGCTCCTGCACATGAATAGATTTGTTCTTTCGAAAAATGTTTCAAGGATTTATGAGGATGTGTTTGAAAAATAAACCTTATGGTCTTCCCTAAAGAAAATGTCTATTCAAATATTTCATTTCCATTGAGGCATTGGGATCTACATCAAAAATTTCATAGGCACTCTTTATTGGGCAATCTTCCTTTCCTGTCAAGGTATCTTGAAGGATCATCTCTACTGATCTGTAGGATTGAGTTTCATGGCAATAACAATAAGATTCAACAGTTAATCTCGAGGGAAAGTCCAAGTTCTCCTATAACAATACTTCAAATATACTAATGCTTTTGGAACTTATGCAAATCTTCATCACATAGTGTCTTGCAAAATCTATCTCTAACAAGGATATAACTATATCCTTATCATCAATGTTGTAACCAGTCGAGACAAGATTTTCTCCAGTAGTTTCTATATCACATAGAACACACTTTTTAACGTGGTTCACCAACAACTGGTACGTCCACCAAACAAGGCATCAGAATATATTAAATAAATTGGAGATTACATCAAGAAATCCTCTCAAACTCTCTTAGCAAACCATCCGAATGGTTGCCTATTAAATAGAATAGAGAATCTAACAACCTCATAACTCCCTCACATCAAATATAGGAGGCATTAACTCCCTCCCAACAACCTGGAGCTAATCTAGGAACTGATTCCCTATTGTTGTCATCCTTCAGAGATTTTTGCCTATTTGACTCAAACAACAAAATCTCAACATCTAAAATTGTTATTTATATAACCATAAGATATAGAGTATAATGCCTGGAATATAGGCCTTCAGTTGACTTTTTCTCATTCATATCTTTGAGAAATACCCCTCCTGATAGGATCAAAAGATGAATATGGGAATCAAGATTGAAATATCTATATAGAACAAGAATGAGATCACCCATATCTATTCTTCGGGGAAGGAGAATGTTGATAACTTTATATAGGAGTGTCTACCTTTTTTATTGTAATTCCAATTAATCTGCTTCAACCTTTAACATGTTTTTCTTTTATAACATATACAACATATGTTGCTTTTGAAATCTACTTCATTCTGAAAGCCTACTCCTTGAGAGCATCAATTGAATTTAATAAAAAAAATTAATGCCAAAGAACCTAGCCCCTATACCTATGTATTATCAATTTTAACTTCATTATGAGGCCACTTTTCTAATACAAAGATCCAATCTTTGGTCCATATATGCACACAAGGGAACAACAACTCATTAATTGTTTGAGTGGTGATTAAGTGTGGTCTCTGTTCATGGAAAGGGCTTGAAATTCTCCCCTTATTTCAACTTTTCCTTTTGTGGAGATAAAGTGGAAAAACTTATTTATTGAAAAATACTAGGCCCATTAGCATGGCGTTGTGAGGAAATTGTAATACACTTGCCTCTTAAATGATTCAAACACTGTGAATATTGACAATAGAAAATTTTTGGTATGAAGAAAACCAGAAGTGGTATGTAGAGGGGGTTTAGGCGGTTTGTGGTCTTACTCTAGGGGGGTGCATAATTCACAAAATGATGTCACATATTCAAAATGGTTTTAACAAATAAACTAATCCCCCTACCGTTTTATTAAACATTGAATGGGCTACAAGGTGTGAAATTAAATGTAAACAATCAATATCCAATTGCCATTACCCGCCATTGGAAACTACAAATCTTTCCTTTGGCTCATACACATGAATAGAGTTTTGCTTCCAACAACTTTTTTAAGGATTTATGAGGATGTGTTTGAACAATAAACCTTATGATATTCCTGAAAGTAGAAGTCTCTTTCTCATTACCATGTTTTTCATCATTCGTAATTAACATAAAATGTGACCTATGTGAATGGCCTTCGTGAGATTGGAAACTGGATCTTTCTCCACTTGCTATTGTATGAATATATGCAGATGCATTCCCTTTCTAACTAGTAGTTGACTAAATAAAATTTCTTTGTCCTTAGTGTGCTTTGTCAAAATTTGGACAATTTCCTTGACATTGGATCATTTGAGAAGATACTTGGCAATGATCTCTCCCTCTAGGAGCCATCAACTGGCATTTCGCATTGAATCTAACATCTCGATGCTTCATGGCTTAGCTTTTATGACATTTACTCCTTGGTATTTGACTTTTTATTTGGCACTCCTTTTATTGTTATGTTTGTGGGATTTATCCTACATGCAACGAGAGAACATATAGAATACCGTTAATACAATCCATTGCCCATAGTTCATCTCGATGCGTAGTGCACATATTATTTACTCCCTTATCCCTTAGCTTGGCGCTTGATGTGTTAGAATTTGGTTTGCCATGCTCGATGGACGTGGTCATTGGTGAACTTTGGTGTTGAAATAAAATGGAGATAGGGTGAAAATCCCAATATTTTTGCAAAAGTAAGTTTAATATTTTAAATAAATAATTTTATTAAAAAATATATAACTATATTTCTATAAAATTAAATTTATTTGAAATTAAAATTAAAACTATTATAAAAAGTAGCCTAGTAACGTGTATAAGAATGATTTTTCCACGAAACTTTGCATATGCTTAAGATTTTACCTAGGAAACAAATTGGAAAATTTCAAAGATTTTTGTAGCATTTCCTTGGACAATAAAATGTTACAACAAGAACCATAAAAAGTGCAATGGGTAATGTTTTTCATTTCATTTAGGAATTGGTTTTTCATCTTCTTCTTATCCTCAAGGCTTTGTTTCACAGAATCGTGAGAGTGGTTCTTTTCCTATGATCTTACTAGGACCATAGGAATCATGGGGACATGACTAATATCATAGAATGGACTAGAATATTTTAAACCAATAGGAAGAGGATATCCAACTCCAACTTCAATAAAAACCAACTAACTACTACTCTGACAACAACAATGAATATTATAGTGGAGTAGAGAACTCAAATTGGATGCTTTAGAAGCCAAATCAAGGAGATTTAGAAAGAAAAAGCATAGGATAACCAACTTTCCTTTTTCTCTCGTAACTGTGTTTCTCATGCTCAAGTTCTACTCTGTTTAAAGAATGTATCTCTCTTAGTGGATTCAAGACTCAACTCAAGGAGGAGGACCCCATTCATGAGCACATGTTGTTCTGATGTGTTAATTTTGTTGGATACTAGTCTTATTTCAGAGGGTCTATAAGTATAATTGTATTAGAATAGGTGAATTCTTCATAAGACTCTAAATCACATCTCAAGATGGATGACCTGATGATGTTATCCTCATATTATCAAATTTTTGTGGGAATCGGAAGAGAGGATGGTCTATAAGTATAAATGTATTAGAATAGGTGAATTCTTCATACGAATCTAAATCATATCTCAAGATGATGACCTTAATGATCCATTAGTCTGATATTTTAAAAAAATTGTGGGAATGGGAAGAGACAATTTAATCCAAAATATTTGGTAGGTGCATTGTGTATTATGAAGAGGTTTTGTATGTTTGAATGGTTGATAGCATATCCAATTTTTTATTGAGATCAAAGTAATAACAAAATTCAAATGAGTTTCTATGTTATTAAGTGTGTATCCTAAATAAAACTCAATTTTAGAGACCAATTATTCTTCTCATCATTTCATTCGTGGGAATTAATCTTGGGTGGAGAAGGTTTCAATAATTTTTCCCAACCACCCCAAATAAACCCATCTTACATAAAACATTTATTACTTAATTTCTTAATAAATATTTTTGAAACTAACCATGTATTTATTAAATAATATAGAGTAAGTATGCATTAAATATGCTATATTCTAAACCATGCAGAATTTATTATTTAATTGTTTTATGAATATTTGTAGAATCAATAATGTCTATAATAAATTCTAAAAGATTTATTACTTTTCAATTTAATATATGTCTATATATAAGATAGTTTAATTTTTTGATGTTTTCTTTATAATTTAAATTGAATAATAATTTTTTTTTACAAAATTATGATTTTTTGTTATTTAAAATTTGTTTATAAATATTTTAATATATTAATATTGTAAGAAATTTAAAAAAATATTTTAAAACATTTAAATTATACACATTTCATGTCATGTGCCACTCATTTAATTATAGTAATTACTCGGTTTTTTTTTACAATGTTTGTATGACATGCCAATTACTTGGTTTCCTGTTCTTATATTCCAGAATTGTCACTTCCCCTTTCTCCAAAGACATACAAAACCATCTTAACTCTTGCCCCTTATTAGATAGAAATTTTCCCCAATTTGTTAAACCTCTCTAAGCATTAATCTACCTCAAGACATGTGTTATTAAGTTATGATTGTAACCGTACTATTGGCTTAACCAAATCATCAACCTTATGAATTCGTTGGCAATGTTTTATCCATGTTTATTTTTTGTTATCTTCAGATTTTACAACCAACATATCCCTTAAATGTTTGGAATCGGAAGTGGTTATGCCTATGTACCTCTTTTCACATGTAGTAACTGGGGGTGGGGTTATTGAATGTACAACCCAGTCCGTTTAGGGAGTTGGACGACCAATCCATTCGAGCCAACGCATCTAGTACCTTATGCCCTTCACATGGAGTGCGGGATTTGGGTTGTGGGGATGGTTAGGATGACTTGAGGAAATCCAAGGTAGTGTGTGCCTTTCCCCAAGCCCTAAACCCTCGTTACTCCATTTTCCCTTCCCATTTCGTATGGGAGTAGTCTATCAAGGTGGAGGAATTGCCCGGTTTCTGTCACCGCCTAAAAAAACATCTAGTTCAGGTATTTGCGATTTCTCTGCCCTCCACCACCTTTCGCGAGCTCCGCCACCTTCTACCACCGTTCCATATTAAATCGTCTAACAGAGTTAATGCTCATTTCAATTCGAATTTTCGTCTGACAGAGTTAATGATCATTTCAATTAGAATTTTTCTCAATCATGATTAATGGATCCCTCAATTCCTTCTTGTTCCACATAACCCAGAGTGATTAACCGCTGCTCAAGGTACTGGACTGGAAAACACGATTAGGCATCGCGGTGGGGACTGCCCAGGGAATCACTTATCTCCACGAGAAGCACTGAAACTGCATCATCCACTGCGACATCAAGCCGGAGAACGTTCTCCTAGATTCCAATTTCTGCTCCAAGCTCGCCGATTTCGGTTTGGCAAAACTCCTCGGCAAAGAGTATAGTCATGTTTTGATGACCATGAGAGGAACCAGAGGATACTTGGCTCCCGAGTGGCTATCGAGGCTATGTTGAAATAATAATTTAAACTGCAGCACAATTTTACTTTGCGATGTGATCTTATCGCAGATCGCAAATCGCATTCATACCCATTGCCTCCGTCTGTTCTCTTGAATTCTTCCAACGCGACGTTACGATGCGATATTATCGCATATCGCAAATCGTGTCTACGACCTATTGCCCTCCGCTACGTCCTATGACTTTTGCCGATTGTGATGTTGCGATGCGATCCGATCGCTATCGCAGATCACGACTTTTTTGTCAAACAATCCCTGCCATCCTCGTCACCTGTCAATACCTTTTCCGATGTGATCTCCACTGTTGATCTATGGATCTGATAGCCATTATTTATTCTGGTCCTGAGCACGCCACGACAATACTGCCTTTACGCCCTTAACGTGTTTTGTGTTCTCGAAGGAGTAAGAAGGCCGCATCCAGCACTTTGCGCCATTACTTCTCACTCACTGCATTTAAAGAAGACAACAGCCAAAGTGACAACAAGACAACCTCGATTAGTTCAACCATTAATCAGTGATGGAGCATGTTCCATATTATATACCACCTGGTCAGAGGAGGACTGTAGAGCACCAGGAAAAGCCGATTTTGTTCATTAAGATCAACAGATTGTATCAAAGATTATATCTGATAGTAAATGTGTTGGTGGTTAATCAAGACATCTCCACCCATAGGTTAGTAGATATATTTTGTAAACTGATGCTATATATATATATTTAGAAAACGATGTAATATGATTGATGAGAGGTAATGCACAGCAGTGCAGAGAAAATTTCTTTTTGTTGTGGAACTGAAGCATTCCTGTTGTAATCCCTTTGTTCAGAGGAAGACCCATTTTGTAACAGCAGCTGTTTTTATTAATGAATACAAAATTTTATTGTGCATGTAAAACTCTGTCATTTCAGAAATCAATTTTTTTTTAATTTCCGCTGTGTTAAGAAATAGAGTATTATTGTCTGTTCGTTTTGTTTGGAATCAGAAATTCCTGACAGGCTGCCCATCACTGCCAGGGCCAACGTCTACACTTTCGGTGTGACATTGCTGGAAATAATTGCCGGGTGGAGAAACATGGACTGTGATTCTAAACCCAGCGAGCTCTTCTTTCCCACCTGGGCTGCAACGCAAATCAACAACGGAAATGCCATGGATCTGCTTGACAAGAAATTGTTGAACAATGCAGACGCTGAATAGGTGAAAAGGGCTGCCATTGTGGCAGGGTGGTGTATTCAGGACTTCATACAGTTATTGCGTGGGAGGCGCAACTATTTAAGTGGTTAGGGCTACGAATGTTCAAGAGTGGCTGAATTAGGTGTGCGACGTAGGTATTGGTGGTAAGGTATTTGCATGAACAATGATGAGAAACTTTACTTTGTTTCGCATGGGTCTGCAATCTTAGTCTCCTTAAATTGATACAGGGCTTTATTTTGCAGGTCTTCAAGAAGCAAAGAGTGAAACAATGTTGCTTACAACCTCTCACAATCATGCATGGTTTCCCAATATTTACTTCATCCCAGTCATGGACTGTTGCTCCATGTAATGCTTTTTCCGGTGGTGGGTTTCAAGATTGTATTGGTATCTTACTTCTCTAACTTTCTTATTGTTACTATACAGATTTAGGTGGTTACAACCCAATTCGATTTTCCAGCATGACTGACATCAGATTTTACAAGTTTGGTAAGTCGTCTACAGAGATGTGGGACGTTGTCTATCATGGGATCCCACCAACACCGATTTTC
The DNA here is from genome assembly GCA_000404065.3 of Pinus taeda. Classification (NCBI taxonomy): domain Eukaryota; kingdom Viridiplantae; phylum Streptophyta; class Pinopsida; order Pinales; family Pinaceae; genus Pinus; species Pinus taeda. The sequence continues at coordinate 235,604 of APFE031299389.1, read as the reverse complement.
ATCTGCAAAACAATTCCATACGAATTATGTTCTGTTATCGGGAGGTTTTCCAGTAAGGTTTCACCACATAATTCATTATATTACCAAATTCCTACTCTTCAAGATAGATGTGACATAAAAGAATTCATGCAACAAAGTCGAAGGAACATCACAATCATAGGAAAATCGGAATCTTGTTTGAGGTATAAGTGTATAAGCTTGGTTCTTTTTGGGTGGGAAATCCACGTCCTTTAAACTACAAATTGGCATCTTGCACCTAGATGTGTTAACATGGTCCTGCTTTCAACCTGTCTAAAAAGTCGCTTCAAAGATTTAACACTAAGATTTAAGATTTTTTGCCAACCCAAAGGACGGGTCATGTACCACGCCATTGGATCTTGGATGGTATTTACCATTTGAACTACAACATTCCTGAATTTGGATAAATCTTACGCAACCACTATGTCCACAAGCAAAAGCCCCTATGTTAATGATACTCCATAACCTACATCAATGCAAAGTAAATAAGCATTGATGTACATTATGGAGTATCATTAACGTATATCTATTGACATATATCTATAGAGGGGTGATTGATGTTGAGTCACTCCACTGACCTAGTTCAATTAGAAAATTTTTGTAGGCAAGAATTTTTTAGAAGAAGAAATTATTAAAAAAATTAGTTGAAGCCCAAAAAACCATTTAAAGAGTTGTTGACAATATCAACAAAAGACTCAACAAAGTGGAAAGGAAATCACCTCACAAGATCAAAAAATTCATGAGACATTTCAAAGTTGTTCATAGACCCCAAGATCATTAATGCAGCTTTCATAGGATTGGTCTCTAGGCATCACACTGGCTCCTATTTCAATAAATATTCCAAATGCTTCTACCTTCGAACTTTTATCTGAAGTTGAACCAATCACAAAAATTATTCCTTCCATAAGTGAGTATTATTTTAACTCACAAACCACATCAGTGGTAAAGAGGACAAAGAAAAGGAACCATGATGATTCTACTAAAATTACAAAGCTAAGTTAGCAAGCTTTCATCATGAAAAAGCTAGCAAGTCAAATTGAGTCCTCAGAGATTTCATGAATTACACTCAACATTCGATTGATAATAGTTTTTATGTTTATGTTAAAAGTTTAGATAAAATCAACAAACTTGAAGCTAAAATTGGAAGAAGCAAAATTTCTAGTGAAGAAGAATGGAGAAAACACTCTGCAATGCTTAGTGAAGTATTTACTTTAACTCTTCAGGAGTTAGAGAAAAAAATAACCTTCGCAATTCAAAATTGGAACAATATTGGCAAGCTAAGTTTAATGATTTGACTAACCAACATACTAAGGAAACTTAGGATTGAAAAAGAGCTTAAGAAAATCATATTTTACTTTTCAAAAAGGAATGTGAATCAATTTTAAGTCCTATAATGTTAATTTTTCTTATATCTATATTTATTTTTGCTTTAGGTAATTGCATTTTAGTATTTTCATATTAAATTCACCGCATAGAATCATATCATTATTCAATTTTAGAACATTATTTAGTAACATATGCAATTATATAGAAAGAACAACATCATTACCAATGCATCAGAACATAAAGGAACAATAGAAGAAAAACATTCACACATAGAGACACTAGGATTGATCGAAGACCAGGGAAAAACCCACTTCAAGGAAAACCCTTTCAAATTATTCTTCTTATTATATTGTCATTGAATGATTAATAAAAAGAGAGTACAATAATCCGTATCTTCAACTGTAATCTTATCCAGGAAAATTAGCTAACAACATTCATGATATGAACGCAACAATTCTAATAGCCAAAACCTTGCTTCAAAAGCCTATGGTCAATTGTCACTGTCTACGATCAACTATTGAAAATTGCAATCAATTGACAAAATATTTGGTCAACTGCAAAATCCAAACCCTTGGTGTCAACTATACATAGAGAGTGATGCATGTGCAGTTGAAACCCTCCAACCGCACACATGAGCCTACATGCCTGCAGTTGTGACTGAAAACTGCATGTTCCATGCCTTCAATTGGAAACCAAAAACTTATCACATGTGCAAGCTTTGGGCCTTGCAATCTCGGACCTGTGTGAGAAAACTTTCCACTAACCATCCCAAATTTGTATGATCCAAACCAAAGAAAGAAGAAGAATTATCATAATGTTGATGTCCAAATGACGGTCACTTGACTTGTATTTATAGACTTCCAAGAGTTTCCAATTCGCTTTAGGGTCGACTTGATCAAATGTTCATATGTGGGCTTTCATTCAAAAATGCATTTTTCCTTGTCCAAATTAAGTGCTTTAATAGTAAAAATTGGTCCTCTCAAAAAGATGAATCTTGCCCCATGGTTGAAATTTATCATTGAGCTTCCAAATTAACACTCCTTCTCAGCTAGGGAGAAATTCCAACTACATCACGTAATCATCACAAGTATCCTGTCATCAAAACATGTCCTATCTCAAGAATTTCATCATCAAATTTTGTCAGTACTCATCTCTGCTAATATTTTCTTATCTCTTGATTGTGTTTGGCCATATGTTGAGCATTCTCGAATCTAAAAGAAGAATAATTTGATATTGGAGGGGATCCCAAGCTACCACCCTCTATCCATTGGGGAGCAGTTACTAATACCCAGAATCACTTCCAATGGGGAGCCTAATGCTACCACCTAGGAAACATCAAAGAGCTTATCATCTTAGAGGCCTGCTCAACCTGGAACCACATCGGAGAGCTCAATCTCAACTTAGAATCCAATGACAATGAGGAAGGTCATATGGGACACTCTCACCTCAAGTCGTCTAATAAGGGAGCAAACATCTTCCACCCTACATCTCGAAATAGGGGTCATTGCATAGGGTAGAAATTATCTTACCCCTTGTGTCAATGAAATATCTCATCCATCCTATTTCCTACTGATCTTCCCAACAATGACCCTCAAAAGTCATGTGGTATAACACCTGCATCATAATTAGCTTGGGTGGCACACCTCCAAGCACTCTCTCGACCTACTAGCGAGAGGGGGAGAAAATTCCAACAAGCCCAACTTCTAGATATGATGACGACTGGGGTATACTATGGATCAACCAAGATAAGGGAGAAACAACTCTTACTCTATGGGTAATAGATAGGGGTTATACCCTATTATCGAGAAATTCCTCAACCCCAAGAGCCCTCCATCTCAATTCCTCAGCCTGGAAGGTTAGACAGGGGTGAAGAATTAGCTCAGTGTCCTCGATAAATCTTACTCTTTGTAGATAAAAAACATATCATCATGGTCTCATCTGGTATCAACATAAACAACTCACTAAAGAGTTCAATCATAATGTCTCACTAGGAGCAGTCTCTTGTTCATGCAGGACATCAAATAAAATATTATATTTAAACAAATATATGCATCACAAAAGGATACCTTATTCATCCTCCCTCTCATGGAGGTAGTAAACACAATCAAAACATTTTCTAATAAAGAAGGATTGTCTCAATATATGAAGATATCTCAGTCCGAGCTATATACAAGAATCTCTGCCAATAGGCTCCCGCTCTTTATCATCACAATGTATCACTGTAACATCCAAAACATGTTCAAAATAAATTTCCAAAGAGTTTCTTCAACCTTCATTACGCTAGCCATACTAACAACATCGTACTCAGCCTTGACAATGCTTAAAGATACTGAATTCTCATCCACAATATCATGGAAGATCTCATACTATAACAGGACCCATATGTGCTCATCTCCTCAATAACAATCCCAAACATTACCACTACATTTGTGCAATTACATATCATAGGAATAATATCTGAAAACAAACATTTAATCATCCCTTTATATTATCTCATAGTGTGTTTGGAGGAAACCCAATTGTATGAAGTGGTTCAATCATGAAGTGAATTAGGTTATTCTTGGCAAACATATATATGGATGGGTTTTTACACAGAACATCAATGCTTCAATGAACTGTTGGTTTCCTAGGTAGGTCGGAAACAATATCTATGCATAACTTCTTCAAATTAAATTGGAGTTTCCAAGGATTTACATTTCCACTTGGCAAAAACTCTTCAATAGCTTCATGATATATATATAATATATAGATATATAAGATATATATTCAAATTTAGAAGGTAATTCATTATGCCATGATTATTTATTTCAAACATCAAAGGCCAACTCCCTCTTAGTTTGGTCATTCGAGGCTCATTACCTATTAAAAATAGACCAGCAACATATAAAACCAAAATCAAAGTCATAGCTTGGACCACTTTTGAAGTATAGGTTCAAATCGGTACATCTTCCTCAATTCACCAGCTAACTGTTAATGCAGATATACCAGGCTCGAGGATTTATCTTCAAACCATACAATGCTTTCTGCAAACATAATATTGATCAAACCAATTTACTTATCTTTACACAAATCAACATTATGTTATCAAATCAACTAAGTCAACTTATCAAGCTTTAGATGCCAAATTAAAGAAAATATCAAAGTGATAGACTCTTCGAACTCGGTGTTAGGTAGAGCTCACATCCAACTACCAAGTTACAACTTTATCTATTATAATGTCAACCATTGTTATTTACCAAGCAATATGAAGCCAAATTTTATCATGCCATCCTCATGATCATAATACAAATCATTTATGTTATAAGATGCAAATGCATACACCCAGGATAATTCATATAAGTTTCATGCATTCATTATGAGATTACTACATACTGAATCACAGCTATTTATATTTCAACCAAAGTTTCAAAGCTAATGATGCCAATATAAAATATCTATTAAATACCATATTAGTCACTCAAAGTCATTATGCTCACATAACACTATCATCAAGGTAAATAATTAAATATCAAGTCAGATCATTAGTCATTAAGGAAAAACCCTAATTATTTATCACTGTAAATTCAATAAATCCATAAGCCAAAGAATATCTATGAACCATCAAGCATCATGTCAAAACTCTAACACTGTTCATCTATACCAATCAACCAAATCTTGTCAAACCCTTGCAACTTTTATTATGTAATATCCCTCCATCGTTGTAATATTTTTTGGTTAGTATGAGTTATGATAAAAATAATGGTGGAAAATCCATGAAAAATATCGAATTATGTATGTAAATGAATATTTTATTAAATTACTGAATGGAATGTGAGTACTGGGAATGCGAAACCTAGAAAATGAGATTCTTACCAAAGAAGTATAAACAAATATCTCATTAGAAAATGAGATTGGAATATTCTTTTATGATAAGACTTCAAGATGAAATTCTAGATAAAATTAAGGAATGGGAGATAAATCCATTAGGTTTCTTAGTTGGAGAAAGATGCTAAGCTTGAATAAAGTATAAAAGCGTCGTGGGAGAGAAAGGAGAGATTTTATGGAAATGCCTCAGGAAGTGGATAAAAAGGTCCACAAAATCTGGATGCCACTAAAGCAAACTTTATCATGAAAGAAAGGTATTAAATGCCTATTGAAGGGACCAACAAAGGTTGTTGATATCCGGGCAAGAGATCTCATCTCAAGGGTGAACTCAAGGAAGCAGTTCTAGGTTGGGAGGAAAAGGTGTCATACTTTTAATTTCGATTCGTCACATCGATTATGGTTAGATTGGTTGTTGTTTTGGATTTACTTGTATAGTGCATGAAATTATAATTGGATGTTGTCTTTGATTGAAAGGTAGTTGATATACTTATTTTAACTTCTTGATATCTATTAAATTTGGTGAGATTTGGAAATTCTGTTAAGATTTGTTAATTCAGTGATCTCGTATGTAACTAAGTATGTTTTAATGTTGTTGTTCTACATGCAATCTGGCAAATGACTCTAAATAATAGGTAAATTTAATTATGCATATTAAACCTACCTCCAAGTTCTACATGCACCTAGGTGGCTATATTCCATACCTTACATAGATATTTCTATAAAATTAGTGTAAGACAAAACTTACTGAAATTTACTGTTAAATTAAAATAATATCCTTGAATTGATAAAAAAGTTTTATTCATTGGAAACATTGAAGCATTGAATGATTCGTAGTATGAATTCCCTGTTTAAAGGTTGAGTTCTGAGATATAGTAAAATTTTTATATTTTGCTCCAGGTCTAGATATGGCATACCCGGAAGGGTGAATTTTACTAACATAAATTATAATGGTCATAAAGGGAAAGGGATTTAAGGTTCAGGTTAAATGTTGAGTGAACGACTTGGTATTAGCAGAGTTACCACTCTCTTTTGTTTAGTGGGGGACATGCATGCATATGGAATGATGTGAATACTGATTATATGCCTCCAAGATAAAACAACAATTATTGGTGACTAGAGTTAGTGTTAAACTCTAAACAACCATCAAAGTATGCCACACTCATAGCTCAACCGAAAAATAATATTCTTCTTTATGCAATAATATCCTTATGAATGCATAACGAGTTATGCTTTTATGACATTTAGACATAGAAATATTCCATGTATACATGTATATGCCATAATAGAAGGGAATTTTCAAGAAATTTGGCTAAACTTATTTTCTTATTAGTTGAGTACTGAAATTATTGATAGTCACAAACTAAAACTATGTTCAGATCAGAGATCCATAAGAAGTGATAGATCATGGTTGGTAAATCGAACCATTACGCTCATTCAGTATGCTATAAGTTATACAACCTTTAATGTCACATGTGCAATCAGAATTAAAAAAAAAAAATAGGACAACAATATCTCTTGGAGACAATAGAGAAGGTAGATAAGAAAATTAGCTAAACTCTGTTGATAGTGCTGGAAACCTGTCAACCAACGGGATCTCCCCGATATGAAGTACCAATCATACCTCATGCCATTTGGTTTAGGAGTCACATCTAGTATAAAGGTACAGTTTCCAAATCATTATAGATTTTCCATGGCTTTAGTTGTTAGCACAGGTGAGTGATGCAATGGTGTCTTCGAAGATTAAGGGGAATCTTTCTAGTGAGTGTGCAGTGCAACTTTGTTGAGGTTCTTCTACTAGAAAGGTGGGGAGGAGAAAAGTGAGCCTATAATTGAAAGGTAATAGTACTACCCAAGAAGAGACAAACATGAACCAAAAGGACCCATCTAACATCCAGTGGAATAGTCCATAGCGGATGTGACAGTTATTACAACTGAAAAACAAGGAAAGATTAGTCTAATATCTTGTAGAATATTCCACAAGGATGGGACAACAATAACAAGCATTACAACGCATTCTCAATAAGATAAGCACTAAAAAAAAAAAAATAGTTCAACTACATTAGTACATGTGAAAGAAAAGATGAAATGCAAACATCCACGGAATAGTCTTAAAAACATTCATAGTCTGTGCATAAAGAATGTGTTGGCCTTAAATGTAGGTTTTAACCCTATACAAAAATTAATTGCATACAGATTCTAAAAATAGAAAATAGACAATGGCAAGAGCATAAAACATAAAACAAATATACATAGATATTTTACCCTGGATCCCAAAATCGGGACTACCAATTTGATTTTTCATTATGTTCCTTTCAATGTTACAATACATATATATACATGTTTAAGCATCCATAAACCCCAATCCATTAACCCTGGATTAGAACATAATAGGAGTTGCCTTTAACGGATCTACAAAATACCATGGACAGAAAACCATCATGCCCAAAACCATGTGCGAAATCTGCCTGAGGTAGTCGTGGAAAGAATATAACACAACCCAACATTCTCCCACTTCTTGTTTTCTTCTGATACAACATAGATCATCCAAAACATATGAAACATACTTCGCTTATTGCAACAACCTTTGCGGAAAATTGCGAGAAGTGCAGGCCCATTGATAGAATTTGTAAGGATAATGATGATACTTGTGTAATGGTGCGTGAATATTTGTAAATGACTATGAAACATGTGCATATGATGAGAACAACTCACCTTCGCAAATATTTCCCCTTGAAGCAAACCAAAACTCCCCTTTGCATGACAAGCGATAATTCTCATGCTCGAAGACAACACCTTCTATATAAAGATAAAAGTGATAAAGGCCCTTGATATACGAGAAGGGGGCTTGAAACCATGAACTGACCAATAAATGACTAAGGAATGATCGATCAAAATATCCATAGTAGGCTCCAAATTTTGAGTTTAGGCCAAAATTTTGGAGGGTGTTGCGGCTGCTACAACACTTGGCGACACACAAGTAGAATCCAAATTATCTTTTTCAGTTAACTCTTTCATGAAGGGCCTTGGTTCTTCGAGGAGTATTGATTCATCGAGTAGATTACTTTGGCCTTTTCCACTTACCCCATGACTAGACATGGTCCCCTCTGTACCATATTGGTCGAACACAACATAAGATTCATCATAATCACAATGTTTCAAGTTGGGAAGGGTAGTGTAGCTCATGAGTTTAATATTTTCAAAGTACAGCTTTTCATCTCTATTGTTGCTCCATTGTTAGCAGGCTTGGACAGTACCCTGGTGAGTTTGGACTATACCCTAATGAAGGCTCTTGATTCACCTCTCTATGCATGAAGCCTTTCTATTCTTTCGCCTTTATTTATTTATTGAAAGAGAACTGTGCATTGGGACTTATTTATTTTGAGGAGGAAGAGGGATCCTGTCTTATTGAGAGAAGATGATCCAAAATGGATCCTAAAACCTCTAAGTCTAAGTCTTTAATACTATTTGAAAACACTATCGCAGAAGAAAAACCATGAAGAATGACGAAAAAAAGAGTAAAGAGAAAGTTGAAGTATTGTTGAATAAGAGTCATTGGATCGGACCGATCAACGATCCAGATCAAATCGGTGGACCACATCAGAGGGTTCAGCGATATTGCATTAGTGGAGTGTATCGGCCTGAGGGGAAATGCAACTGTGACACAACACGAACCGTTGATTGAGCGCGCATATCAACGGCTGTGATTACACCATCGCATAGCAGGTTTCCAAGGGAAGGATTTACCAAAGGCCCGAAGACCATGCGATATGAGATTGCAATATATCACATCGCAATAACATAAAGGGGTGAAGACCCATAGCCTGTGTGATTTGTGATAGCAATCAAGGCAAACCCGAAAGGGTTTATAAATGTGGATCTATAAAATTTGAGTTCTGATATAAAAGTGTTTTGTCAGGCTTTTTCTGTGTATTGGTGTATTTCCGTTATAAAACTGAAATACAAAGGAGAAATGGCATATGGCGCTACAGCGATAAAACACAGACTCGAAAATATTTATGAATGCAACTTTGTGTTATTTGGGTTTCATGGTAAATGGTATTTCAGGTGGTCTTCAAGCGGTAAGTGGTATTGGATGGGCTCCGCCCAATCCCATACACTGAACGACACATACCATGCAACAAGGAGAGAGAAAACCGCTTTTTCGGGCCGATGATATCCACGCAAGTAAGTCATCCGAAATGCACATCACCCATTAGATCAAATGGTCGCAGATCAATGGTGTAGAATGCACGAGCAGGTTGGATGATCGAGATGGATGTGAACCGTCGGATGAGAAAAGATCTACGATGTGGGATGCCAAAGGACCGATAATGGATGAGGCATAACATCCATCTGATTCCTCTATTTTAGAGTTTTTCCTGTGTATTTCTCTATGTAAACAAAGAAGAAATTCTTTGGGATTTTTCACCACGCTAGTCTTTCCATTTGAAAACAGGTGGCCACCATACCTTAAGGATTTTACAATGATTGTTTAACGTTCGACAGGGAGTTGAACGGACAACGGCCGGGAGCCAGAAAGCCCAAGAATGTAGATGAATGGACAAAGCCAAGAGGCTTAAAAGAAACTCTAGGGTAAACAAAGAAGGGAGAAGAGGGGAGAAAGAGAAAGCAGAAGATAGAGAGCAAGAGGGAGAGTCCATGCACTCTTTTAGACTCGAGGATTTCGAGTTAATCCCTGTTGTTTTGTCACTGTTGTGTTGAGACTCTATTCAAGCTCACACTTGTAATCATTTTCTCTTGAAGACATAATATAGAGGTCGACACTAAAAGCTGGACCAGGAGACGTAGCCAGGAAGTCTGGTGAACTCCTTGATTATTTGTTGTGTTGATGTGTGTGTTTATTATGTTCATTGTCTATATTCTTCGTAATATTTTCAATCTGTTGCACTAAATAATATAGGAATTCGTTTGCATGAGTCTGTAATACCTTAATATTGATTTAAGATCTCATTTTTAGATCAAGTGGTATCAGAGCATTTGGTTTTGTTAAGGTTAGACAAGCTTGTGTTGGATTTTGAATGCTAACTAGATTAAAGCTCAGACTAGGAGAAGGGGAACTTGTTGAGGCTAATCCAGAGATTGGAACAGTCTATTCTCAGAGGAGAATGGTAGAAGAAAGTCCATTGGGATCAGAATCTCGATTTATAGAAAGTTTTAAGGCACTCCAAGCCATGGTGGAAGAGATGTATCTGGAATTTAAGAAGGGTCGAGGTGAAAGAACTTCAACCCCAAACCAGACAAAGGAGAAGAGGAACCTTTTCTAGTTGCCCCTCCAAAAGGAAAAGGGAAAGGGGAAATGCCTCCTCCACCATCTCCTCCATCATCAGCTTCATCATCCTCATCATCTTCTATTTCTTCTAAGAAGAAGAAGAAAACTTCCTTAATCAAATTAGCTGTGAAGTTTGATTTGCCAATTTATGATGGAGAACTCAATGCAGAAAAGATAAATAATTGGATAAGAAAAATTGATGTATATTGCAGGGTACAAAATGTTGATTCAGAAAGGAAGAAGATTCAGTTGGCTTACCATCGACTTGGAGGAACTGCACTAGTATGGTGGGAAGGAAAGACACAAGCTGATCTACAAAAACATGGTAAAATCATTTCTACTTGGAATGAATTTGTTTTTGCTATCAAAAAGAAATTCTATCCTTTAGATTACATGCAACAGGAAATGATGAGTTGGAAAACTATTTGTCAGTTGAAAGGTCAGAGTGTACAGAGTTATACTAAGGAATTCAGAAAGAGATCTTTAACTCTAGGTATATCATTAGATTTACCTGAGACCTTATTGAAGTATATAGGTGGTCTTCATAGCTATTTAAAGCATACTATTCTCATGTTTAATCCTACTAGCTTAGATGATGTATCAGTTCAAGCCACACGTCTAGAAGCTAGAGGTAAGACTGTAAACCTAGATGTTGGGGGATCATCTAAATATTTTGTAAGCAAGAGCAAGGAAAAGAAGAAACAAAAATGGAAGGAGAGGAAGTAAACCTTCATGCACTCATTGCAAGAAAGAAGGACACGATGAGGCACTTTGCTAGTTTTTTCATCCAGAACGAAGACCTAAGAAGTTTGGTGGAAATAAGAAAAATAATGCTACTGCTATTCAATAGGATTTGTGATTAGATTCAGGAGATGAAAGTTACAACAATTATAGCCACATGTATTAAAGGTAAAGATTCTGAAGCATCCACAAGTAATTCTGCACAATCTGTTGACAATGAAAGTAATGAGAGGGAAAGAAATGAGCTTTTTCGTATTTGAGTAATTTCCAAGCACAATAAGATTGATACTTTGTTTGATAGTGGATCACAAGTAAATTGGATTTCTGAAACAATTGTAAATAAGTTTGGATTACAAACAAAACCTTATGAGAAGCCATATCCATTAGGTTGGGTGTGTGATAAAACAAAGCTACAAGTAACGAGACAATGTAAACTTTGGTTTGCTATTGGATCAACATTTGTAGATGAGGTTGAGTTAGATATAGTTCCATTGGATATATGTGGTGTTGTTTTAGGAAGTCCATACTTGTATGATAGGAAAGCTATTTTCTATAGAGCTGATAATAAGTATCAACTCATTAAAGATGGAATTGAATATACTGTAAGAGCTCATAAACTCAAAGATAACTATTCTCTCATGAACTCAAGAAATATGAAAAGAATTGTGAATTCAAGTAAGCAATTTTTACTAATGGTTGTAAAGGCAAAGGATCTCGAAAAATCCAATGCATTTGAAGGCTGTGATTTTAAACAAAAAGCTGATTTAGTTAAAGTTGTTTCAGAGTATGATGTTCTATTTCAAGAACCAAAAGGTCTGCCACCCAAGCGAGAAATAGTACATATATTTATTTGCAGCAAGATGCTCCATTACCTGACATTAGAATGTACAGGTTGTTAGCTATGCAGAGATAAAGAAGCAGGTAACGGAGTTGCTCGATAAAGGGTTTATACGACCAAGCACATCACCATGTGGATCTCCAATCATGTTGGTGAGAAATAAATATGGTTTGTGGAGAATGTGCATTGACTATAGAGCACTAAATAAAATAACGATCAAGAATCGTTATCCTGTTCCTCGTATTGATGATTTATTAGATCAATTGAAAGAAGTAGTTTACTTTTCTAAGTTAGACTTGCGAAGTGGTTATCATCAGGTTAGAATTGCATAACAGGATGCGTGGAAGACTGCTTTCAAGACAAAGAAAGGACTTTATGAATGGTTGGTTATGCCTTTTGGTTTAACTAATGCTCTTGCTACATTTATGAGAGTTATGAATGATGTACTGAGACCATTTATTGATGATTTTGTAATTTTTTTTTTAGACGCCATTCTGGTTTTTAGTAGGACATGGGAAGACCATGTAAAGCATGTAAAGCATGCTTTAGATGTTTTAAAAAGAGAAAATCTCTATGTAAAACTGTCAAAATGTGAATTTAGCATAACATATTTAATTTTTTTGTGTTATATTGTAGGGGGTTGTAAATTGAATATAGATCCATCTAAGGTTGAAGTCATTGTGAACTGGCCTAAACCCAAATCTGCTACAGAGCTTAGGAGTTTCCTAGGGGCAACATAATACTGGAGAAATTTTATTGCTAACTTTTCTTTGATTGTAGCTCCATTACCTGCCTTAACATGATTGAAATAGGTGTTTAAGTGGGGAGGAAAATAGCAGAAAGCTTTCGACACCTTAAAAGAGAAAATTAGTATAGCACCAGTACTAACACTGCCAGATCTTGAACATCCATTTGAGATTGAGATAGATGCCAGTGACTATGCCATGGGAGCAGTGTTGACGCAACACAAAAAACCCATATGATATCATTCAGAGACATTTACTTTTGCAGTAGTTAATTATCCCACATATGATAAAGAATTGTATGCATTAGTACAAAGTGTGAAAAAGTGGAAACGTTACCTAATGGGTAAGGAAACAATGATACATACAGATCATCAACCACTTCAATATTTTCACTCACAAACTAAATTGAAGCAATCAAGACATTATAGGTGGATGGGCTTTCTACAGCAATTTCATCTTGTCATCAAATATAAGAAGGGCATACACAATAAGGTTGCAGACATGTTATCAAGATCAATCATAAATGCATCTACTATACTTAAGCATAACTCAATAATGCATGAAAGTTACATTGAACAATATGCTCAAGATGTAGATTTTAAAGATGTATATGCAACTTTAAGTCATGGAAAGGAAGTAGAAGAATTGTGTTTTATGTAAAGGACCAACTCTTATATCATTTGGGAAAGTTATGCATTCCACAAACTGAAAGAGTTAACATAATTCAAGAAGCACATACTTCTCTTATATCAGGTCATTTTGGTGTAAGTAAAACAGTTGCACAATTGCAAAGGTTCTGTTATTGGCCAAGAATGCATGCAACAATTTCTAGATATATCAAAGGATGTACAATGTGTGCTACAAGAAAACCAAGTAATAGAAAATTAGGCTTGTACACTCCACCTCCAATTCCTTCCCGTCCTTGGGAAAGTATTTCCATGGATTTTATTGGGGGATTGCCAAAGTCTAGGAAAGGTCATGATTATTTGTATATTGTTGTGGATATGTTCAATAAAATGTGTATTTTGATACCATGTAACAAGCAGGTTACAACTGAACAAACAACAAAGTTGTTCTTTTAGAATGTATGGGTTCATTTTGGGTTACCCACTTCTATTGTATCTGATCAGGATTCTTGATTTGTTGGGAAGTTTTGGTTAAATCTATGGGAGTTGATGGATACCCTATTGAAGAAGAGCACAACATTTCATCCAAAAATAAATGGTCAGACATAATTGGTCAATGGGACAGTGATCCAGTTGCTCAGAGGCTATTGCAGCAAGCATTCCAAGCTTTGGGATGAGCATTTGTGTTATCTGCAGCATGTTTACAACTGTTCCAAGCACTCTTCTACTCAGAGATCTCCTTTTGAGAATTTTTTTGGTTTTATACCAAAGTCTCCCTTGGATTTTGTCTTTGGTAACGACATAACAGTGGATGGACATAGTGATGTGGACAAAGCAACCAAGTTCATTGAACAAATCCAGGAAATTCACCAGGAGATACAGGAACAACTAGAAAGAAGTCAAGTCAAGTACAAGGCAAGACATGACAAGCATCAAGTTACGCATAGTTTTCAATTTGGTGATCAAGTCTTGTTGTACATTAGAAAAGACAGAATGCAAGGTGAAGGTAAGAAGCTAAAACCAATAAGGTATGGACCTTTCAAGATACTTGATAAAATTGGTGAAAATGATTTTCGCCTTGATTTGCCAGCTTATATGTAGATCTCTTTAGTCGTTAATGTAGAAAACTTGAGATTGTACGACCTTCAAAGATTGAAGGTCCTGAAGAGTGAAGGCAGTTGCCTTCTATTGAGGATTTGTTGTCGGAGTATCTCAATGAGCTATAGGAGGACATAATTCTGGGCAGGAAGGTAAGAACAATGCATCGAGGGTATGCTGAGTACTTGAGAGTGGGACTCAAAGGTTCAAATCCAAGCAAGGCACAATGGATAGAAATTGGACAAGTTAGGGAACTGTATCCTCACTTGATCGATGCCTAAAAACCAACTTTTGGTGGTCCAATATCTTTTCAATGGGAAGGCGTGATCCAAAATGGATCCTAAAACCTCTAAGTCTTTAATACTATTGGAAACACTATCGCAAGAGAAAAACCATGAAGAATGGCGGAAAACAGAGTAAAGCGAAGGTTGTAGTATTGTTGAATCAAAGTCTTTGGATCAGACCGATCAACGGTCCAGATCAAATCGGCGGATCGGATTGGAGGGTTCGACAATATCGCATCAATAGAGTGTATCAGGGATGGCCTAAGGGGAAATGTGACTGTGATCGGTGACACAGCGTGAATTGTTGATCGAGTGTGCAGATTAATGACTGGAATTGCTCCTTCAGAGAAGTATATAGAGATCTCTTACTTAGGTTTTCTCATTTATAATTTTCCCTTTCTCCTTCTCTACTAGTTGGATAAGCATGAAAAACAAAGCACAAGAACTAAGTGTAGGCATAAGGCTCCTTGAAGAGACATAGGTTCATGGTTGAACCAAAACTCTCCTTACAGAACTTCCATCAGAACTTCATCGACCAAAAGAAGAAACCAACCCAAAGAAGACTGGTTGGAGGTTTAGCAAAATGTTGCAGTGTCACAAACTCTTCAGAATTCATCCACATGTGTACTAAGAATCCAATATAGGTCCAACAAGAACACTTATTAACTAAATGAAAACAAAAGGAGAAACTCAACAAGAAAGGAAAAAACTACATAAAGAAAGAAAACTCACAACAAGGAAACAAAACGAGAAGATAAGAAAGAAAATAATTATAACAAACATGATGTAGCACCAACATAACAAAAGTAGGACAAACTACAGGGAACAAGTTCAAGATGAGTTCAAGGAAGGCAAAACAAGGATGCAACTAATTGTACTCCTAACCTAACAACGTGAATGTCGAGGTTACGTATAATGAAATTTCCAGTGAATCCACTCTAGCTATTCTCAACTTGTAGCCACAAATATATGACCAAATTAAAACATATATAAAGTGATTTGCAAAGAAAATATAAAAAATTGAAAAAATTGCACAAGAAAAGAAAGGTCTTGCCTATGGACATAAAGGTGTGTCACAACCACTACTTTCATCCAGATTCACATGCTTACATTTTCGTTGAACACCATTTTTTAACAAACCTCATAAAATTCTTGTGGATGGGTATTCATCTACACCAAGCTCCTTAGCAAGTGCAAGGAACGATTGAAACTTTTTGTTTGCTACGAAGCTTTCCAATTAGGATTGTTCCATCCATTCAAAAATTGGATCATAAAATTCATGACGACCCTCTTGAAAACCCCGAAATATTGGAAAATTTGAATTTTCTATTAGAAGGGAAGGATCACGATGGGAATTGTGTGAGGAAAAATAGATCTGATCATACTCAAAAACCACGTAAAGATAGTGAGGACCTTCCATAACCATCAGTGAAGGTTGAAGTTCCTTGCATGCTTGACAAAAATCTAAATAGAGAGATGTTCAACAATGAAGATCAAGGGGTGTGAAACAACTATCATTGGATTTTCTGATGGGAAAATGATAAGCAGAATGAAAGTCACCAAAGACAAAAAACAATCACATGAGTTGACTAAAACATCAGATTCCCAGTTTGCAATAAACAAAAAAAAATCAATTTGAATAGTCTCGCGAAGGCACTGAACAATCGAACCAAGTTCCTTGCTAGCCAAATATGGCAGACCATTTTCCAGTAACTCGTGACAAATTATACAAGCATCGTAGTCATAAAAATAGTTTAAAAAGGATGCGAGCACCACGAATGCATGAGACCAGTTGGGGCATGGTGAACACAGAAGAACTTGGTTCATGTGACAACTTGTGCATTCATTATGACCTAAGAGGATTTCTGGTGCGATGAGAGGAAAAATTTGCAACATCAAATTCTTAAGAAGACCTAGGGGCTGACCATTAAGGGATAAATTCGATAAGCACGATTCTTTTACGAAATGATAGTCCTTGAGATTATCAACTTCACAATTCCATGACTCTATGAAGGATGCACATTCCCAACCCGAGTTTGATGCGAGATATTTGCATGAAGATGAATGAATCAAAAAAGATTCATGAGTCCAGTCAAAAGTAAAATCTAGAGAGTTTGAAATATTACACATGAAATACCAAAAATCTTTGAGAAAGAGATTTACACTGAATGAATCCATGCAAAAATAAGGATTGTATGAGAGAAACCAGATCTGAATTAGTTCGGGGGACATACCAGAGTGGTGAGATCCTCACATCACCATCAACATAAGTTGAAGTGCCTTGACTCCCTGGTAGGTCTCAAAACTTCCCAAGATAGTGGAATCATATATTGAAGCCTGAAATAGAGCATGCATAGTTAGAGGATAACTTTCAATACTGCTCACCAGATGGAAGCCATCTCTATCACAGGTTTCACCGGATTTTCAACTTCAAGAATAAGATTACTCAAGTGGAAAGGCTCTTCTCATAGAAAATTCAATGATAAATGAATCGGGGAAATTTCATGAGTAATATTATTTTAAGAGTTATCTTCATGCAAGAAAAGAGATGATGGCGGATGGGAAGGGTACTCTATGATTTGACTGTTTTCAATTTCATCATGGACGACCTCATTACCTTTTGTCAATCAAGGGGATATCTCGTCGAATGAAGAAACTAACGAGCATGGAGTATCTCCGTTTCAATTACATGCATTGAAAACAGTAGGACACGAGGGATCGTGAGGTGAACATGAATTTTTGATATGAACATCTTCTTTGAATGAACCAGATTCTAGATCTAAATTGAAATCTTCATGGGAAACCAAAAGGTCATGTGATGTGATTGGGGATTCGTCACGACATACAACAATAGAGTCATCATCATTACAATGATTACTGCCCAAGGTTGGGGGTTCATTGAAAGATTTATTTCATTGAGATTTTCTTCACCTTTATGCTCCTCTAGTTGCGTAATGTGACTTCTTTGTACCTAATCACAATTTGAGCCAGTAGATTGAGAATCAAGAGAATGTGAATAACCGACTGGTGGAGCAGATCGATCAAGCAGGTCATGGTACAAA
This sequence comes from Pinus taeda, assembly GCA_000404065.3. Classification (NCBI taxonomy): domain Eukaryota; kingdom Viridiplantae; phylum Streptophyta; class Pinopsida; order Pinales; family Pinaceae; genus Pinus; species Pinus taeda. The sequence goes on along the minus strand of APFE031299389.1, from coordinate 217,711 downwards.
TAGTCAGGATGTGTAGATGATACAGGATACTAGAAATCTATATTAGCTTTGAGACTAGAGTTGTGAATGATGACATCATATTGCAGAATAGAAGAGTGAGTCTTCATCGTAGGCTTCATGATCCATTATGGAATTTCCTCCATTGAATTTGAATCATGAAAAGTAGAAGAAGAATGACAATATGGACTAGATATTTTATTTGAATATTTCCCAATTTTACGACTACTGTAAGTAGGCACCAACATCGTGACTGGAAAGGGAGAAGGATAAAGAAAAAATGTGGAAGTAAAATCTTCCTCTGAAATTTGAGGTGTCTCATGATTCACAAGAGTTGGAGAAACATAAGAATCAGGAGGTTCAGGTTCGTCGTATGAACAAGAACCAAGCCCTGAAAATCTTATTTCAAGAAATCCTAGTTCAGATGTTTTTAAGGAATTTCATAACAGAGGTGAATGAATTTATTAGAAAAATCCTCAACTGATTCACCAGGCTTCATTCTTAAAATATTGATTCTTCCACAAACATATCAATAGTTATACTTATTGAAGAATTTATGATTTTTCTTGGCAAGCTACTTGAAGGAATGGATAGAAGCAATGGGTAATGTATGACACCATCGATTAACACGACCTTCGAATGTGAGGGTGAGTAATATAGCCATGAAATATTTGTAATTTATTATGTTAGAAAGACAAATACAAACAACTTGAAACAAATGTTCATGAAAAGTTGATTCACCCTCACCATCGAACTTAAATCTGGAAAAGTTATTAATAGCTTCCGCAGGGATGGTACAATTAAGATCTTTAGAAAAAAATCCTGGGATTATGATTTGGGGAAGAGCCATTTTAAATAAGAGATTCAAACCAAAATAAATGGCATATCTTATCATCTGGCCCTCCTTCTAGCACCATTTTTTTGACGGTGTTGGAAATTATGTCAACCAAGGGAATCTCCCAGATATGATTTCCCAATCACACCTCACACCTTTTGGTGTAGGAGTCCCATCCAATATAAAGGCATGGTTTGCAAATCCTTAGAGATTTTCCTTGGATATAGTTGTCACCATAGGAGAGTGATGCAATGGTGTCTTCAAAAAGAAAGGGGAGTATGCCTGGTGAGTGTGCAGTGCAATAATGTCGAGGTTCTTCTACTACAATGGGGGGAGGGGGGAGAAAGAAACGTGAGACTCTAAGTGAAAGGTAATAGTACCACCTAGGAAGAGACACAGATGAACCAAAAGGACCCATCTAACATCCAGCCGAATAGTCCATAATGGATGTGACGATCGTTACAACTAAAAGACAAGGAAAGATTTGTCTAGTATCTCGCAGAATATTCCACAAGTATGGGACAACAATAACAACCATTACAACAAATTCTCAATAACATAGGCACTTAAATAACTGAACTAGTTCAACTACATTAGTACATGTGAAAGAAAACATGAAATGAAAACATCCACAGAATAGTCTTACAAACATTCATAGTCCATGCATAAAGAATGTGTTGGCCTTAAAAGGCTTCTCTTATTAAGCAAATGTTCCAAGACACAAGTTTACAATGTATATCACTAGCCCCAATAGTGGGACATTGGAGCCACTCCTTGCTCCTCAAAGAACTAGCTGATCTTTCTAAGGCCTTGCAGGAGGAGCCAAGGTGAAAAAGTCTTTTGCTCATACAATGAGAGGCTATTTATAACCAAGGGGTGATGCTTCCCCTTTGTGAATCTTTGATTACACTGATGACTATTCAACTTCCTATGATTTTTCAACTCACATGACTCTCCATAGTCATGTGTGTCCTTTGGACTTCCACTTTACAATACATTTGAATATAATGTACATGGTCCACAATAGTGATGTGGCATATGACCACTCATGACATGACATGACATGAAACTGCTGACATGGACAACTTGGTGATATTGGAATTTAAATCCAATGTTGTTGCTATGAATGATGTTTGCTTGAGAATACTCTTGTCTTCCACCTCCTCATGGCTTGGAGATAAAAATATTCAATGATCTCAAGTCTTGGGTTGTGGTTGCGAGTTGGTGTCCCTTTGGTTTTCCTTCATAGATGAGCTTGCATGCTCAAGTATAACAATGTCCTTTTCATTTCTTCCTTCATCGTCTCCTTCTTCATCATCCCGCTAGGTTCTTGTATCTACAATTCAGTCATGACAAGACGGCATCATCCTGAAAACCTCCTAGCCTAAGATGGTGTATTCTAGTCCCGAGACTGAGTCAAAAATGAGCTATAAGTTGGGAAGGGAGGCTTAGTGACTATGCATTTCATAGTCCCAGTAGCCAAGGTGCAACTTAAGGCCTGGAACTATGAAATGAGTACTTCAAGCTGCGCTGAGGGACAGTCTCTTTGCAGATTTCAGAGACAGTGAGTTTGGCTTAAGGAGGTGCCACTATGGAAGATTTATGTACAGTTTTGGAGAGGAAAGCTGACTAAATTCTACGCATTTCTGGGATATCGTGGGTTAGGATGAGGGGAGGGCCACTAAAGACAACTTTTGCACAATTCTGGAAGGGAAACCTGAATCAAAGGATTGTGCAATTATAGAAGGGAAGGGTGGGTCTTGGGCTCATGAATTGCGTAATGCAGCAGTCCTGGGGGACAAAAACTTCACATTGCACAAAGCTAATGGTCAAGGAAACATCATGCTGATTGTAACTGCCAAATGTGAAGTCCAAGTAGGTTAGGTGAAGCCGATTTGAAGGGTTGGGGAGCTTCTTCGGAAAAGGCTAAGTACTGGACCAGTGAGACGGATAGGTGAAGTGATGAAGCTTTGACTATGTCCCAACAATTAGAATACTTGACAACTCAACAACATTGATCACCCATGATACCTGGACAACACATTCACTTGTCTGTGCGTGCTTTGTGACCAGTCACAACAAGTGTGACACCTAAGGTATAGTTTATGACGACCATAACGACATTTGTGCGACAACACTCAAAACTTTCTGAACGAGTGCAACAAGTGTTTAAACTTTTAGGAAAACTCATAAGCACAAATATGAACCCTTGAAACCACTAGAATGAGCTTATGCATAAAGTGCAACAACTAGTATGAAAAAAAATGACATCTTTCCTATCTTGCGAAAGTGAACAAAACACTTATAGAAAACACATGAAATGACTTTCAGTGTTTGCGACCATTCATGTGATTGAAGACATAATGATATGATAGTAATAATTTGTCCTTCATGCTACACTAATATGTCCATTTAGACTTAATTAAAAATGTTCTTTGTTCTTCATATCCTCCAAATGGTTGTGGATGAGATGGAGTTTTTCATGCAATATTGATCTATGATATTCTATCATACCTCAACGTTCCTTGGTCTTCTTATATGATGATTGTCTTTTCTCTTCAGCTCGTTAACTTTCATGTATCATGTCCTCCTTCTTCATCATCTTTCCATAGCATGGTAGAATTCCTATATCTGCAATCGACTCATGACAAGACAACATAAGTCTAATAAACCACTAGTCTAATATGTCACATGATAATCCAGTGACTAAGAAAGAACTGGTATAGGGTCAAGGGGAAGGCTTAGTGATCCACGTGGATCTTCAGACGCAGTGGCATGGAAAAAGATCAAAATTCAAAGTTGTGGAAAGGTGATGAACTTGACATCAGATCAAAGTGCTCATCGTCCTAATTCCAATGACGTGAACGACACTCCAATCCAAGTCTAGATGAAGAAGATAGAGGCAATCAAAGTTGGGTTGACTTTTGATGACTGGGTAGGATTAATGAAGGCACAATTTGGCATTTTCTAATCGATAGAATCTGGCCAACTCCAGCCAGATTTTGGGCAAAATCGTGGCCTCGTTAAAATGACCCCTTCGCTCCAAAACCGAATCTCCAAAAATGCACATTTTGTTTTATATAAAAAAAAATATATAAAAAAAGGGCTGGCAGGCCACCAACCCCACCACCCCAACTCCCAACCAAATTTTTGGACACCTAATCCTAAATGGGTTAGTGTGGAAGATAAAGAGACTAAGTAGTCCAAGAGACCTTGGGATGTGAATCCCAACGGTCACCATATTGTACTATAAATGTATATCAATTGTTAATAAAATTGTATTGCATGTTTTATCTTTCACAACTTTCTTGCTGTCCATGTGTGTTTAACATGGTATCAGAGCAGGCGATTGCTGGTCCTGCTCCAATTTGAGCCACTTGTTTTGTGGCCTCTCTGTGCATGTTAGTTCTGCATTCCTGCAGATAGAATTGTCGTTATTGTGTGCATCCCTATTTCATGCTGCAAACTGTCTGGCTAATACGCACCTGCACGCCTGCCTATTCTGCCCATGCTCTGCATTTCTGTAGCCTGACACATCTGCCCTCTGCGTGATAATTAGAGTCTTCCCTCTGCGCTATAATCTGGGTAACGCCTGAGACTACGCACTGACTGGTCTGAACGCTGCTCTTGTAGCGAATCTCTGCATACAAAACGCCCCTCTGTCTATTATTCACCTGTTCTTCTTTATTATTCTCTGTGTTTAAGTAACCTTGTTGTTTTGTGGCCTTCCTTACATGTCAGTCCTGCAGCTACATTTTGGGAGGACGCTGAAACTTGCCCAGGCATCGCTGAACATAAACTCAAGTTAAAGAGCAAAACTAAATTAATATTTTTGGTCAATAGTGGCTGTTGGCAGTGGTGAGACAGAGAATGCCTGAAGGCTGAACAATTTGTGGGTTCAACAAAATAGAGGACTTGCAAAACTCGGAGCTACTAAATATCGCTGAGAGAGGTTTGACAGACAGAACAGAGGACCCTTTCCAACTTTGCAATGATCTGTTGAAAGGCGCCCTGAGCAGAATCTGGAACATCGGGATAAGTGTTAGAGCTAGCCGGAACAACGGGAATAAAACAGTATTGGACACCAGAGTAGAGACAGACATCGACATCGATTTCCCATTTCAATAACTTGCCTCTAGGATGATGATCGCACCTACAATAGGCTTATAGAAATCGTACATAAGAAGATTCTTAGTTGTATATTTCCTCCTTTGGATTACGCTCTGACAAATTTCTCTCAACTTGAAAATAAAATGCACTACGGGCGTGAAGTTTTCCAGTTAATCTAAAGATCAAATCTGAAAGGCGCGAATGACTTCCAATGACAGAAATTGATTCTCTGAATTGAGCATTAGAAACAACGAAATCATATGTTTATCCTAACTATATATATTTATCTTTTGCTGCTAGAAAAAAATATTCCATATATATAGCTTCAAATTGGGGAATTTCTATGTCTGAAAAACCATATTATTTCAACTCACTTAACGGCTCAGGTTGAACATTTAGCTTTCAGACCTCGGTCATATTAGAATCTGGACGTCGTCGTTCTAACACATTGTGATTATGGTTGTAACAATCCTCATATCCAATTGAGCACCATTGAAGCTCCAAGTTCTTAAACTGGTGGAAGAATCAACTGGACGGCCTTGGTGGAAGAGGTCAACTTTAAGTGCTCTGAATTGTTCAATTAGAAGAGCCGAAATTATTGAGATCTGTGCATGGAAATTCCACCTGTTCTTCTTCAAAGAACATAAAAAAAAAAAAAAAAAAAAAAAAAAAAAAAAAAAAAACCCTAATATAAGCATAGACAGAAGCCTTGGGTCTAGCCTCTACTCAAGCCTCCTCCAGCAGCACCGCATCCTCGCTTGCCAGTCACAGATATATGGTAATGGAATCCTTGAATTTAATTTCTCGTTACAACTGCTAGTGATTAGATGAGATGTTCTTTTTCTCTTCCATATCCTTTTTTAAAAGGCTCGACAGTGTGGATGAACCCCATATTGAGTTATGTACGCAGATTTGTGGAAGCATTGCATTTTATATTGTGTTGGTAACTCCTGCGTTTGGTGATTGTTGACTGTGTCTAGTGTGAATACATCAAATTGACTGTGTATGCATTGGTATATTTCTCCTCTTTGTTGAGTATGTGATGCGGTGAGCTCTTATTAATGTTGGAGATCAATTTGGTGTGAGTCTCTTCATTTTCCAGCACACATAGTATCTTGAAGGATAAATATAGTAAGAACCTTCTTGTTAATGGAAACACGCAGGGCTAGCAGCCACTAGGCAGCCTGAGAAAAGTGATGCGAATGGTCGTTGGCGTCCATGGTTTTTTCAACATTGTTGTCAGCATAATATATATTTCAATATGATTTGGAGAAGTTCAGGCCCATATACCGTGCTCCCATGATTTTATTATTTTCATATTTCAATATGATTTGGAGAAGTTCGAACCACACCTCACCAAGGGAGAGTTGTTATTGATTGTGGAATAGTTTTGGCTAGTCTCTGCATCAGATTTGGATTTTTGATTAAAGTAATGCTTCATTTTTCTAAGAAGCTTGAAATATCTTTCCAGGAAGCTTTTAGCTTTCTGAGGAACTCAAAGTATCATTAAGGCACTGCATTTTTTTTCGGAAAATGGATCAAATTGGTGAAGTATTAGAGTTTCTGAAAACTCTAATACAATCTACTTCTAATGACACATCCAAATCAGTAAAGCCTCTCTCTCAGAAATTCAGACATGTCTACAAAATGCACAGGAAAAGATATATTTTTTACAACTTGAATCACAGCTACAGCAAGAAGAGTTACATCAAAATAGACATCATTCTGAACCTATTTTTGTTCAGAACATTGAGACAACCACCCATCAGCAGCAAGTCAATAATGTTCCTGTTCATTCAAATAAATCAGCAGTTGTACATGCAGATGCAGAAACTCACTCTGCACTTCCCAAGCCCATCATCAGACCTTGGGAACAACTTGTCCACAACAAGCACAGAACTGGTCTTGGATATGACAAGGACTTTTCCTTTCATATTCCAGACTACTCAAAACCCATTCAGTTTCAGAGTGTTGGATTCATTCATGACAGTTCACCTGCTCTTCATGACAGTTCAACTTCAGCTATTCCAGACTCGGCTCCTCTTCCACAACAACAACAACAACAACATATCATGAAATGCCAACACTGTGATCGAGTTGGCCAGATGAAAGATCACTGTTTTGATCTTCATCCATGTAAGCACTGTCATAAAACCAGTCATTCTTCAAAAAGATGCTTCAAAAACAAACTTCCTGCAAGAACAAAGATTTATCTAGGATGGATCGCTTCTTGGCAATGGGCATCAAGAGCCAAGAAGATATTTCAAACACATGTTAGAACTTGTTCCAGAATATTGAACAGTCTTGCAGTTGAGTTTTCTCCATCTTCTCACCTTGTATCTGACAGGGGGGGAAATGATGGTCATCTACAAGCTTCAAAGCCACATCAAGCGAGCCTGAGCCACAACCTCCCACACCAGTTTCAGAGTTGTAGCCAGAGACAAAGATGTCCGTGAACATGCCTTCAGTTGGCGATGTGGGACACTTCCTCTAGCAGAAGAATTCAGCTTCTTGCCAGTTTTGGAAGAGTTCCAGGAACAAAATTGAGAACACTTCCTCTAGCAGAAGACTCCAGCTTCTTGCCAGTTTTGGAAGAGTTCCAGGAATTGCATTAAGCATTCCAGAGTTGTTGGTCATCCTTAAACCATCACAGTTTGAGACTTCCCTTTTCAGGTTGAAGCTTTACCTTTTATGCGGGGTGAGACCTCCCTTTTATGGTTGAAGGTTTCCCTCTTTAAAACAATAGGATCACTTCCTGTAGCAGAAAACTTCAGTTTCTTGCCAGTTTTGGAAGAGTTCAGGGAACTGCACTAAGTGTTCCAGTGTTGGTGGCCATTCTTAAACCACCGCCCTTTATACCGACATTTCATAGAGCACATTCAGCCTAGTGCTGCCATGCATTTTTGCACATTTTGTATTACAGCTCTCTTCTTGGACTCATACATAACCCTTCGGATTAAGGGGGGGAATGTTGGACACCTAATCCTAAATGGGTTAGTGTGGAAGCTAAAGAGACAAAGTAGTCCAAGAGACCTTGGGATGTGAATCCCAACGGTCACCATATTGTACTATAAATGTATATCAATTGTTAATAAAATTGTATTGCATGTTTTATCTTTCACATCTTTCTTGCTGTCCATGTGTGTTTAACACGAATCCACACAAATTAAAGTAAATTGATTGGTGGAGGGGCGGGCCACAACCCCCAGACCCTCCCACGGGTCCCTCACCTCACACTACGGAACTTCGTTGTTCCCATTGAGCCACCACAACCAACAACAAACAATGAACATGGGTGGGCCAATCCTTGGGGTGCAGACCCAACCCAAAACAGACAACCTATTAATGGAGGGTGCAGCCATTGAAAAGGACGTAGGTACAGTGGGCGGTCTGCCCAAGGCAGGCCCGACCCAACCAAACCTTAAGTTTAAAAAAAAAAATTGGTTATGAAATTTTTAAAAGGGGATTTGTTATATGTAAAAGGAGGAGGCGGGGTTTGACCTCCTGACCTCCTCCATATTAAAACAGATCCATCACCTAATTTCTATTTAAAACGCATTTTTCAGTGCGGTCATGTAGAGGAGGAAGTGCACACAGTTCGAGACAGAATTTTGCAGGAGGGGCAAAATTTCATTTTGTCAGAATTTGACAAATTTTATATGGTTTCAGCACTTCTCGACGTCATGAACGCATTGGAAATATCCATTTCTCCATCAGAGTTCTGCATTTTTCAGCCATTTTCAGTATCCAGGTGGAACCATGATTGCTACAAAAACAGGGAGCGGAACCATGATCCTTGCAATTTTCCGGAGGACGTAATTTTTCTCCCTGTTGGAATATAGTCAAGTTTACAGTCGTTTTTCATGGTTTTCCACAGAGATCGCAATGGTGAGGTCAGATTCGCATTTGGAGTTGCAGATTTCTAGTCCACCTATGGAGCAGAATCTTTGAGGAATCTATGGGAATCTAAAAGATTCCTTAAGCCCCAGATTCTCAACTTCTCAGAATTCAGAAATTTGGCAATCGATTTTACACTATTCGACGCCACAAATCTAATGGTGCATTCATATTTCTCATTTACTAATTCTATTCTTCAGCCACTTTTCTAAGTGGAGTGCAGGTGTCAACATTCATGTGCAAGCAGTCATTTTCATGCGATTGATGCCATGAGATCGATGGTCCGAACAACTTCATCAGTTTGACATTTGCTTCTTTATATGGCCCTTGGTTGTGAGGTATATGCAGTGTTGATGTACTTCTTTTGCTATGCATTGTGCTACACAAGTCCTCGCTTGATGTGATGCGGAATCGTCTATGTGATGTACTTGTTGTCATGATTCGTCATGTTATGTTTTGAGATCCCTTTTTTGTATGTCGATGGAATACTCATATTGTCATCATGTGTGTTTGCACTGAGATCCCTTTTATGCCATGTGAAACATCTATGTGATGTACTTGTTGTCATGATTCGTCATGCTATGTTTTGAGATCCCTTTATTGTATGTTGATGGGATACTCATATTGTTGTCATGTATGTTTCCACTAAGATCCCTTTTATTCCATGTTGGTGGTATACTCATCATGCATGAGTTTGTGTCATACTGATAGGAGTCTTTTGATTGAGAGTTCTTGTAACGGAACATCTCTTGGCGCCACTCCTGCGTGAGGGAATTTTCCTAGTATGATAACGACATCAACTTTAATGTACATCATTACTATTGACAACACTTAATGCAACGGCCTACACCATCTTGACACTGGGGCCCAGAGACGTAGTCCCTCCTGGACAAACTTCGTTATCAATGGCTTATGTTTTTTTTTATGTTGTTGATGATTGACATGTTCCTCTTCTTTACAACATGCACATGTATTCATTTATGTTCTTTTAAAAATGCAATATAACACATCACGAAAGTAAAAGGTCTTGGAAGGGTCCTTCTTGACACCCGGACCTAGATCACTCAGCGAGTGGGTTGGACTAAGGGATAAGATTTCACAGTGTCCACTGAGGGAAAACATTGTGGAGTGCCCACTTAGGGACAAAATTGTGTAGTTCAAGCACGCAGTCGTTGTTGCGGGATGGGGCCCTAGGAAGAAGAACTATGTAGTTTCAAGAGGAAAGGCTAGCTAAGGTGCTTGAGAGACAAAATTGTGTGGTTTCTAGAGGCAGTGAGATCCGATTGAGGGAACGACAGTGGAGGAAGCATCTGTGCAATTTTGTACGCCAAGGGAGGTTGGTTTTTCTGCACATTGCGTAGTTCTAGTAGGTGAAAATTCTTGAGGGTTGCAGATACAAAGTTCACAGTTTAGGAAGTCTGCATGAGGCTAGGTTGTTAGGAAACCTATAGAATTTGGTGAAGTGTGGGATCAATGGAACCAATGTGCATAGTGATAGAACTTGACTGTGAGAACACACTTTGACACTTAGTGATACAACATAGATCATCGAGAACATACAAAATATACTTCGCTTAATGAAACAACCTTTGTGGAAACTTATGACAAGTGCAGTCCCGTCGATATGCTTTGTAAGGATAATGATGGAACTTGTGTTATGATGTGTGAAACTTTGGAAATGAGTGTGAAACATGTCTATATGATGAGAAAAAATGACCTTCACAAATATTTCCCCGTGACGCAAATTAAAACTCCCCTTTGCATGACAAGCGATAATTCCCATGTCTGAAGAGGACACTTTCTATATAAAGATAAAAGCATGAATAACCGATCAGACAGGTGAAATAATATCAGGTAAATATTATCAGTGAAAAAGCTAAGTAAAAAGAATAGCCAGCGTGGAAGATCAACAACAGGGCAAAGAATAAACAACAAAATATCAAAGCATAAATACAGCACAACCAAATAAATAGGAACAACATTCAACAATTGAACATCTGTCTATATCTTCTTGCATGAAGACATTTCTTTCTCCTAGATTAATTCCCAAGACAGTTTGGGATATTTTGTAAACTATTTTTGTATAAATACTTCATAATTCGAAGTATTGGGTGGATTTCTAGACATTTGTAGAGTTGTATTGGTTATAAACTTGAGGGTTATTGTACCAATTTTTCAAGTCAGCAGACTGGAGTAAATAATAAAGAGATTGAATTATAGGATTCATGTGTTGAGCTACTTCAATGAAGTATTTTCTTTCTCAAATTTGTTATTTTCTTCTGTATTTCACAAACTTACATGTTATCTAAATTGAATGAATTAACTGGAAATTTATTTCAGAATGTGTTTAAGTACACTCTGCCTTGAGCAGTTAATCATTTTAATGTTTTCTTCTGATATCCAAATCTGAGAATCCTTAATTTCTCTCCCATCCCAGTTGACCTCTTTCACTTCCTTGATAATACGGTCTAAGGAACCCTTAATTGCTCCTTGGATCTGAATGAAAACCACTTCACCATCCAGCCTTAAGATCTAAAATAACTCAGCTACCTTACCATATAAACACTATTTTTAGAACTTGATCCAGTCCTGTTCACTTGACACTTGACCCCATAGCCCAATGGTAAAAGACATCCCTCTATCCATCTAAGTCAGTGATTCCACCACCAAATCTAAATCAAAACCCAAGTACAATGATAACTAACCTAAAATCAATCAACTAAACAAAGTTAAATCATAAAGAGAGAGCCCTCTTTGAGCATTAGGAAGGCTAGATCCTAAACTCTAAAGTAGGTTTGTGGTTACCTCTATCATTTCTTTCATAACAACTCAAGAGAAATTTTGGAGTGATAAGAAAGCCTAGATCATTGGAGGAGGCCATATGAAATTTGAAGCGTTGTTATGAGCATTTGAAGCAAAAAGTTGAGCCAAAGCGTGACTTGAAAGGAAATGAGAAAGCTAAAGGAAAATGGCCACCAAAGTGAGGAATACCTCAAAATGCAAGTGAGAAAGAAAATGAAGTTTCTTACAAGAGATTTAATAAAATTGAGAAAGGAAATGGAGAGCAAAAAGCTAGAGGAGGTGGTAGAGAACAATTGCGGTGTTGGATATGTGGTAAGGATCACCATAAGAAGTATTGTCCATAATATCAGAGTGTTGGTAGACCACAACTCTACAGTTCTCAGGAGGTGCATATAGCTATTGATGTTGGTGATAACATTCCTTAGATCTATGCAGCCCTAGATAATAGGAAGGCAAATCATCAAGAATCAATCATTGAGATGGACGGTAAGCTTTATTATCAAGTTGTTTCTATTTTATTGATCCTATATGTAAATATAGTTATACTAATCCAGACCTAGTGGATAAGTGTTCTTTGATAAAATAAGTTCATGTAGAATCTTGGTTGGTACAGTTGGCTACAGGTACAAAGAAGCAAGTTCACAATTGGGTAAGAGATTTTGCATTTCAATTAAATGGTATTCCTACAACAACACACTTGAATGTGTTGCCATTGAGATCATATAACATGATTTTGGGTATCGATTTGCCATACCTTCACAAAACCAAAGTGGATTTCTTCGACAAGGCTATTGTATGTGTGGATGCTAGTGGGGAAAAGAGGACTTTGCAGGGAAAGAAGAAGCCTACATCAGTGAGGATGATTACCACTATGCAGGCTAGGCATATTTGTAGAAAAGGTTGTGTGATGTTTTTAGTACACATTTCGAGTGACAAGGGTAAGGAGGTTGAGGATGCAAATGTGTTGAAAAGGTACCGATTTTTGCAGTAGTTTCAGGATGTATTCACTAAGGAAATTACAAAGTTGCCACCTCATAGGGAGGTATATTTATCTATTGGGTTAGTTCTAGGGGAGGATCCAACATCAAAAGCACCTTATAAGATGAGCACACCTGAGTTGGAAAATTTAAAGTTGCAGTTAAATGAGATTCTTGACAAGGGATACATTAGGCCAAGTGTATCGCCTTGGGTGGACCAGTGTTGTTCATAACGAAGAAAGATGGTACTCTTAGATTGTCCATTGGTTATAGGAAGTTGTACAAAGTAACAATCAAGAATAGATACCCTTTGCCAAGGATTAATGATTTGTTTGATCAGATAAAGTGAGTAGCAGTGTTCTCTAACATCTACCTCAGATTGGGATACCATCAGGTATGCATCAAGGAAGAAGATATCTTGAAGATTATGTTTATTACTAGGAATGGGAATTATGAGTTTGTTTTTGTTCCATTCAATTTTACTAATGCCCCACCTACATTATGTGTTTGATGAATAGTGGGTTGCATCCTTATTTGGACAAGTTTGTTAGTGTATTCATTGATGACATATTGGTATATTCTAAGAATGAGGAGGAACATGCCAAGCATTTAGCAGTAGTGTTGAGATTGCTAAGAGAGCATTATTTTTATGTTAATCTTAGCAAGTGAAGCTTCTTTCAGACTGAGGTACATTACTTGGGACATGTTGTCTCCAAGGAAGGCATTGTAGTAGATCTAGAAAATATAAGGGCCATCATGGAGTGAGAAGCTCCTAAGAATGTAGATGAAGTGAGATCATTTATGGGATTGGCAGGTTACTACAGGTGGTTCATCAGGAACTTCTAATGTATTGCATACCTTATCACATCATTGAAGAGGAAAGGTAAGAAGTTTGAATAGACATAGGAATGTGAGGATGGTTTTGAGCAGCTTAAGTAGTTGTTGACAGATGCACCACTGCTAAAGATTTTCAATCCAGACCAGGAGTTTGTAATGTGTATAGATGCTCGCAAGAGAGGACTTTGTGGAGTTCTCATGCAAGAAGGACAGGTAGTGTGCTATGAGTCATGGAAATTGAATGAGCATGAGAACAACTACCCACCACATGACCTTGAGTTAGCAATGCTCATACATGCATTGAAGATGTGGAGGCACTATCTTCTTTGCTGGAGATTTGTACTAATGAGTTATCATAGTGTGTTGAGGTATCTATTGGACCAGCTGAATCTAAATACTAGGAAATTTATATGGTTGGCCACCCTTAGCGAGTTCGACTTCGAGATCAGATATATAAAAGGGAAGGAGAACTGAGTTGCAGATGCTCTTACCAGGAAGGTACATGTAAATCATATAGTAACTATGAGCTCTTATGGGACAGATTTATAGGATAGGATCCTGTAGGCACAACAACAGGATGAAAAATACATGGAGAGCATGCACAAGTTATAAAAAAGTATAGGTATAGGTGATCAGGATGCAAACTATCATCTCACGACATATGGATTGTTTAGGTTTCCAAACAGGATCTATGTGTCAAATTGCAGTGAGATCTAGAAGCTTATCTTGAGAGAGTCTCACATGAAGCCATACTCTGCTCATCCAAGATATCATAAGACAGTGACAACGGTAAAGAAGTTCTATTACTGGTTGAATCTGGAGAAGGAACTAACAGAGTTCGTGTCTAGATGTTTAGATTATCAGCAAGTAATGGTGGAATGCAAGCATTCCGGTGGTCCACTATAGCCTATATCGATCCCAGAATGGAAATGTGAGGTAATTTCCATGGATTTCATCATAGGTCTTCCAAGGACAATGAAGCAACATGAGTCTATTATGGTCGTGGTTGGTAGGCTGAGAATGGTATCTCACTTCATTCTAGTAAAGACTACATATTCAACTAGTGAGGTAGCATAGGTCTTCATTCAAAAGATAGTGAGACTACATGGTGTTCCAAAGAAGATTGTGTCAGATAGAAGTGAAAATTTCACTTCCAAGTTCTAGAAGGAGCTATTTACAGGATTGGCTATCGAGTTTGCCTTCAATACATCTTATCACATGTATACAAATGGATAGACATAGAGGGTCAATAGGATTTTGGAGGATATGTTGAGGATGTACGTGATGCACCAACAAAGGAAATGGGAGTATTATCTTCCTTTGGTTGAGTTCACATTCAACAATGGTTAACAGGAGTCATTGAGGATGAGTCCTTTTGAGGCATTGTATGGATGTATTTGTAATACTCCTATCAGCTGAAGTAATCCAGTGAACAAGGTACTTATTGGACCAAATATACTAGCAGACATGGAGCAAGAAATGCAGGTTATAAAGAGGAATATAAAGGTAGTGCAGGATAGACATAAGAGTTATGAGGATAACTACAAGGTATTCAAGGAGTATGAGGTTGGGGAGAATGTGTATTTGCACATAAAGCCCAAGAAAATCCCTTTGAGGATTGGTTCATGTGCCAAGTTGGCACCACGATATTGTTGGCCTTTTGAGATCGTTGAAAGGATTGGACCAGTGGCATGTCGATTTGTACTGCCTCCAACAATGAAATTCCATGAATTTTTCCATATTTCATTGCTTAAGAAGTATATAAAGGATGTTGATCATGTTATTGGTTGGTCTGTGTTGCACGTGGATCAAGAAGGAAAGTTCCATCCAAAGCCTCAGTGCATATTGTAGCATAAACATATCATGCTTAGGAACAAAGCCATAAAGCAAGTTAAAGTGTAGTGGAAGCACTTTGGGCCTGAAGAAGCTACATGGAGATGGCAGATCAAATGCAGGCCCTATATCCTTCATTGTTTGTTGGTTGAGGCAAAGTAGTTTTGGTTTGATGTTGGTGTATGTTTGGCATATGTTTTGCTGATGTTATGGTATATGTGTGTATATGTATATGGATGTAAATACCACCACAAGCTAAGTTATAAAGCTCCAATAAGCGGTATAGGTGTCATATTATTATGGTTGTTATATTTTCATGTTGTCATGATGTTTTATTTTGAGCAGGTCTTTCATTTTAAATACTACAATGAGCTAAGTTATAAAGCTCCATCGGAATATTGTTTACTTTTCAACGGTTTTTTTTAGGTCATGGTTTGTTTTAACACTGATGATGGTGTTCCCCAAGGGTGAGTGCTCTGTAACAACCCTTGTGAAAAGTTCATGTAAGAAAAGTCAATAAAGGAAAAATAAGACCACGAGTAAGGGACACCTATTCCAAGTTGAATGTTAGGAAAAGATATCCTAGTGGGCATCACTAGACATTGTGTGTTTTGGCTAAGGAAAAATGTCAAAGGCTAAGGCAAAGGCATTAAAAGGAAAAAAGGCATTTTGGCACATCTATTTATGAAAATAATGGAAATTAGGTGAAAAGGAAGGTGAATGGTCACAAGTTGCATGTGAGGAGAAAATTGGAGGAAAATAGTGGAAAATGTAGAAATTAAATACCTTGTGCGTTAAAAGGCTTGTGAGGCTCAATTCATGGCTTTTTTCAAGTTAAATTTTGGATCTCTCTCATTATTCTCTCTCTCTCTCTCTAACTTTCTTGGTCACTTAGAGTTTTCTTGGGGCACTCTAACTTTGGATCAAGGAAGGAAAAGCAAGAAAAGGGAAAGGAAGGAAAGCAAGAATCAAGGAAAGGAAAGCAAGATCAAGTAGCTTCAGTAGGAATACTTGCAGGTAACCTTTTGCATGTGAAATATGGCCTTGCATGTTGGTGTATGGTTCTCTTTCTCTCAGTGGCATGGTTTTGGTTGGTTATGATTGTGGTTTTCAACCTAGCCTTGACTTTTCCCAGATGCCATTGTATGTTAGGATGCTTATTTTGGTTTTTGAGCTTTGGTTTTCCAAATGGATTTCCAAATCTGGGGTGGAGGTGGTCTCAAGTTCCATTCCCAGAGGCCTAGGAATCCCTTGACCGGTTTTTGCGGATACACCGTAAATCCTAAGGGAGATGTGTCAGTTTCGGGCCTAGTGATCTGGGTTTCGATTGTGGTAAAGCCTCAGAGACAAGGAGATGGAAAATTCCGCAGGGATAGTGATGAATTCCCGATGGCATTTAAAGTTTGGTTCAATTATGATCAGAGAAACGGTTTTGGTGTGTTCACCGTTTGATGAGGATGGAGATGGTTTAACCTATGTATTCCCTTGGTTATTCATGGATTTGTTGTTCTATTAGATCCCACATTCATGCTTGAAATATGGAACAGGGGTGACTGGATGAAAGAGAGATTTGGTTCAACCATGTCTATGGTCGGGTGGTACGTGGAAGTTTCAAACCTAGTCAAATTTTCATATGATTAATAAAAGCTAAGTTCTCTTACTTTTGCATTGATTTATATGTGTATTTAATGTTTGTATTATCTATGATATTTACATGGTTTTATGTTGGTTATAAGCATGGTTAACTAATATGTTCATGCCATGGTTATTTCATGTATTTACTTGTAACTATTAAATGGATGGATGCAAGACCTAATTGATGATGTAGTAGTTTAATGGAGAAGGAAGCGATCCTTCTAGTTATGTTTCATATGTTTTTTTAGTCATTTATGATTTGTCTTATATCCTAGACCTATAAGTTGCATTGATGCCAAGTGTTTGATAGAATGTCAGTCATAGATAGGGATGCTTAGGCCTAGTCTTAAGGTTGATTTTGATTTATCAACATTGTTATCATGCCTTTAATGAATTTTTAAGGTTGTAGCAAGTTCTGGGAAGAGGCTAGGGTTCTGGGCTAGTAAATTGGCCTAAATGTTGAGGTCGCTGGCACAAAACTAGCAATTTTGGTCCATAGTTGCTGGAAGGCAAGTTTATTAGATCGACTTTAGGTTTTTGGTCACTCCCTTGCCCATAACATGAGATCAACATCACCTAAGAGATCCAAAACAACCATGGGACCCAGGGACAGGCTGTCTGAGTGACTCACTTGTCTTGTGAGGCTTCTGTTGATGATGTTGGATGACTTTATGTGATGTTCCATTGATTCCACTTCCTTAAGGTCACATAGGAGGTGTAATTTGATCATAATAGTCTCTCGTCTCATCTTTACCCCGATTGTCATGGTTACTTTGGGCAGACCTGGGAGGGGGTGTTACAGGATAATTGTAGAACTTCTTCATCTTCGATAATGTCTTCTAATATCTTGGGTGACCCGATTATGGTTTCACATGAAACTCCCTCAAGATAAGCTTCTTGATCTCACCGAAATTGGGGACACATATCCTATCCCTAAATCTCACCAAACCATCTATTGTGAGACGATAGTCTTCATCCTCATCACTTGTGCCTCTACCTGCACCTACATATGTACATGTACCTATAATTAGACCTATACAAGTGCCTATACATGCACCTGTACTTTGTGGTAACCTGTGCATGATCTCCATGTACTTTTCATCCTGTTATCCTTCCTGTAAGATCATACCCTATAACTTTTTCCCATAAGAGATGATAGATTATATATGATTTACCTATGCCTTCCTGCTAAAAGAATCTATAACTCAGCTCTCCTTTCCTTTGATGTGTCTGATCTCAAAGTTCAACTCACTATGGGTGGCCGACCATTTAGCTTGCCTAGCATTTAGATTCGGCTGGTTAAAAAAACACCTCAACCCATTGTGATCTCTCATTAATACAAATATCCTTCCAAGAAGATAGTGCCTCCACATATTCAATGCATGTATGATCAATACTAGCTCAAGATCGTGCATCAAATAGTTCTACTCATGCTCATTTAGTTTCTGTGACTCATAGCACACCACATGTCCTTCTTGCATGAGAAATCCACCAAGTCCTCTCTTGCAAGCATTTGTACACATTACAATCTCCTTGTTTAGATATACAATATTTGACATTGGTGCATGTGTCAACAAATCCTTGAGCTCCTCAAAACTAGCGCACATTCTTCTGTCCATTCGAACTTCTTACCTTTCCTCTGCAATGATGTGATAGGATATGCAATGCATGAGAAGTTCCTGATGAACCTCTTGTAGTAACCTGCCAATCACATGAATGATCTCACCTCATCCACATTCTTAGGAGTTTCCCTCTCCATGATGGCCCTTATCTTTTCTAGATCTACTGTTCTGCCTTCCTTGGAAACGACATGTCCCAAGTAATGCACCTCTGTCTGAAATACGATGCACTTGCTAAGATTAGCATACAATTGATTCTCTCTTAGAAATCTCAACACTGTTGCTAAATTCTAGGCATGTTCTTCCTCATATTTAGAATATACCAATATGCAATCAATGAATACAATAACAAACTTGTTCAGATAAGAATGCAACACACTATTCATCAAACACATAAATGTAGTTGGAGCATTAGTCAAACTAAATGGAACTACAACAAACTCATAATGCCCATACCTGGTCCTAAACTCAGTCTTGAAGATATCCTCTTCCTTGATGCGTACTGATGGTATCCCGATATCAATTCAATCTTAGAGAACATTGCTGCTCTGTTCTACTGATCAAATGCATTATCAATCCTTGGTAATGGGTAACTATTTTTAATTGTTACCTTGTTCAACTACCTTTAATCAATGCACAATCTGAGAGTACCATCTTTCCTCTTTATGAACAACACTAATGCACCCAAAGGTAATACACTTGGCCTAATGTATCCCTTGTCAGCATCTCCTTTAACTACAATTTCAACTCTACTAACTCTGGTGTGCTCATCCTCTAAGGTGCCTTCAATGCTAGTGGTGCCCCTGGCACCAACTCAATAGACAAATCCACTTCCCTGTGAGGAGGTAACTCTGGAATCTCTACTGGAAACGCATCCTGATACTACTTCAATATAGGGTACCTCTGGAAAGTTTCTGCATTCTCAACATCTTTTCCCTTGTCACAAGATATATGCATTGCAAACATCACGCAACCTTTTCTGCAACTACACTTAGCTTGCATAGAAGTAACCATCCTTATTCATGTAGGCTTCTTCTTTCCCTGTAAATTTCTGTTTTTCCCACTATCATCCACACACTCAATGGCCTTTTTGAAGCAATTTACTTTTTTCCTATGAAGGTGTATCCAATCCATACCCAAAACCATACTATACAATCCTAATCACATTACATTCAAAAGTCTTGTTGTAAGCATACCATTTAACTCAAATGCACAAGATCTTACCCAATGGTGAACTCTCTTCTTTTTGCTTATAGCCAACTGCACCAACCAAGATTATACATGCACTTATTTTCTGAAACCACACTTATCCATAAGGTCAGGATTAATATAACTCTAGTTTGATCCAAGATCAATCAAAGTAGAAACATATTGATCACAAAGCTTACTGTCCATCTCAATGATAGATGCCTAATGATCCACCTGCCAGTTGTCCACAACTGCATATATCCAAGGAATGCTATGACTAACATCACCAACTGTATGCGCCTCCTAAGCACTATATATTTGTAGTCTACTACCACTTTGATACTACGGACAATCCCTCTTATGATGATACTTACCACATCTCCAACAATGAAATGGTTCTCTACCACTGCCTCTAGCCTACTGCTCTACATGCCCTCTCTCAGTTGTATTGAACTTCTTGTAAGGGACTAGATTTTATTTATCACTTGCATTTTTAGGTATTCCTTGCTTTGGTGGCCATTTCCATTTAGCTTTCTTATTTCCTTTCAAGTCATGCTGAGGCTCAACTTTGCACTTCGACTGCTCATAACAATGTTTCAGTTTTCCGATGAACTCCTCCAATGAACTAGGATGATCGAACTCAATATGGTATTTGTATGCTACTAACATTCCACTGATGAATCTCTGAACCTTGGCCTTCTCTTCCTTGAGGTAAGGCACATATCTCAACATCTCCAAGAACTTGCTAGTATACTCATCATCTTTCATGGAACCCATCTGCAACTCATAAAACGCTTTAGCTCTGTCATTAAAGTATCTCTCTAACAAATACTTCTTCTTGAAGAGCTTCTCAAACTCATGCCAAGTCAGATCATCCTCATGTATGCCTTTAACATTCTTCACATCTTCCCACCAAATATATACTTTACCTTTGAGACTGAAAGTGGTTATCTTTTCTTACATGTTTTCTAAATAATCGTGCAATCTAAAGAACTTCCTCATACCAAGCAAGCATGACTTTGCATCCTGTGATTTGTTCATCTCTCTATCAAAGGTAGGTGGCTTTAATTTCTTAAACTCATTCGGAAAGTATCCCCTTTCACTCCTCTTGTTAAGGATGATAATGATGATGATCATGATGTTTGTCTGAACTAGAACTAGAATAGTACTTGTGTATATCACCTCTCCTATTTGAAGTTTCTAACAACCTGTTATCTCTGATTATTTTGTCTTTATCCAACCTGTGACCACCATAAGATCTGTTGACATATGCCCCATTAGTTATGTCCTCTTGCTCATGGTTGATCCGAAGTGATCCCTGTCATTGGAATTCTGAAAAACTCTCAAGTAGTATTTCATTAACCTCTGCATGTTTCTCTTGTGCCTGCATGATTTTGTCATTGTCTGCCTTACAATTCCTTATTTCTTCCTTCAAGATTATCAATGTGTTTGCCAAATCGGAAGAGTTCCCAACACCACACTGGTCATTTGATTCATAGGGAGATTCTTTGTATTCTACCATCTTGCTAGCCATTTTAATCTCTTTCATGCAAGGAATACTATGTCATCTAAACCAAATCATAATAAACCAACGTACCTTAGCATAGTTCGGGTAGGATATCTCATATGCAATATCATCAAATCAGCGTGACATGTATAACATAATAATAATATAATATAGACATATGATCCATAGGCATATAGCCATGTAACCATCAGTCTAGCTAGAGTCTGGTAGTCAATGCATGAACATATCAACTACACATACCATGACCTCATGCATGGAAAAAAAACCATATCATTGTATACTAATCATACACAAACATAAACAACATGTACCCAATCATACACCCATGACAACGCACTTCACACAATGAAATCCTTATTACCATGGCGACATCACTACGACCATGACCAACACCATGAATTCAAGGATGAGCGATACATGTGCAACTGACATGAATGCATGAAAAAAAAATTCACCCAAGGAGAGAGCAACCACGCTCTGATACCAATATGTAACCACCCTCCTCCCAAATCTACCCAAGTAACTAGCCAACTGGGATATGATCTGATTCCACCTCCTTGGTGATCTTAAGGAAATGGAATTGACATAAACACATCAACCATACCTTCTACATCAAAAAAACACCAATAGGAGACATCCTAGCCACTCAGACATCCTTCCCCAGGGCCCCACTAACATTTTAGACCTCTTGAACTCTAGAATCTATCATTTTATGGGCATGCCAACATCAAAGGAACTCTGGATTCTTTCACAAGCCTGCATATCTATGTTTAGGGACTTTTCCCAGCAAACCTGTGCCAACACTTGTAAAATTTAAGGCACTTTTCAAGCCCAGAATTTTGACCACTGCCTAGAACTTGTTGTAACTTTAAGGATCCATCAAACACATGATGAGACGACTAATAAACTAAAAATCAACTTCAACACTAGGCTTGACCATCCCCAACTGGGACTAGATTCTGTCAAATACTTCGCATCGATGCAATCTATAGGTCTAAGATACAAAACAAAACATGAATGACTGAAAACTCTTTTGAATAATGAAAAGAAGGATAACCACCTTCTCCCTTGAACTGTTATGACAACAATTAGGTCTTGCATCCATCATTTTAACAATTACAAGTAAATACATGAAATAACAATGACATGAACTAGTTAATTAATCATGCTTATAACCTACATAAAACCATCGAAATAATAGAGATATAAAAATAATTAAATCCACATATAAAGAAGCACAAAGCAAGAGAACTTATCTTTGATTAATCATAGTAAAATATGACCAGGTTTAGGACTTCCACATACCACCCCAACTATAGAGATGGCTGAACCAAATATTTCTTTCAACTAGTCACCCCCATGCCATATTCTAAGAATGAATATGGGATCTCATGGATAAACCAATCCAAAAAAAACCAAGGGAATCTAGAGGTTAAACCACCTCCACCCTCACCAAACTGTGATCACACCAAAACTAGTAATATGATCTCAAAACCGAACCGAACTTGGAATTCCATCCATAATCCATCACTGTCATTGAGAAATTTTCTGTCTCCTTGTCTCTCAGGATTTACAACAATATAATATCGGATCACTAGGCCCTAAATAGAGACTAGTCTCTTAGGCTTTACTGCAATCCAAAATCGTATCTATAGGTCCTAAACTGAGACTCCTCCCTTAGGCTTTACCGTGTATCCTGCCAAAACTGGTCAAGGGATTCCTAGGCCTTTGTGAATGAACCTTCAGACCACCTCTGCCCGGATTTTGAAATCCATACGCAAATCCAAATCTAAAAACTGAGATAAAAATCCCAACACACCATGGCATCCGAAAAAGGCAAGGCTAGGTTGAAAACCATTGTCATACCTCGAAAAAACCATGCCACCAACAACAAGAAAACCATACACAAACGTGCAAATCCATGCATGACAAAACCAACTAGGAAATCACACATGTAATATGTTACTTGTAAGTATTCCTGCTAAAGATACTTGATCCTGCTTTTCCTTCCTTGATCCTTCCTTTTCCTTAGCTTGCTTTTCCTTCCTTGATCCAAAGCTAGAGTCCTCCAAGAAAACTCTAAGTGTGGATTTAAGACTTTTGTGGTTAATATCTTCTAGCTTAGCAACCGGAGAACTCACAGTAAAAACCATATCTTGTCGACGTTTCAAATCCCAACAGGGAAATTATGTCCTCCAAGGCTTCCTAGGTTTCCCTTCATAGGTTTTTGTCCCTTTTTTTTTTACACATCACATTAATGATTATTATTCAAATCTATTAATTATTAATCTACTAAAGGATTAATAATAATTATAATATGTAATGTTATTATTAATTAATCCTACTAAATATAATATTAATTGTAGGAGTAAAATTATAATTTGTACTATTATTTTTCATTATTAATTATTTATGGTATGAATTATGATTATTATAAGCTTAAGCTTAAAAAAAAATAAAAAATAAAAATCCAATTATATGGATGATATTATTAAAACAGTCGACCTTCATTCTTCCCTTAAAAATCAAATCATCCTACCTTATAACTATTTATATCTTGCAATTGTAGCTCTTGTACTATCAAAACTCAATAACAATCCTGATGATGGATCCCTGTTGGGATTTGAAATGTCGACAAGATATGGTTTTTACTGTGGGTTCTCCGGTTGCTAAGCTAGAAAACTCTAAGTGACCAAGAGAGAGAGAGAGAGAGAGAGAGAGAGAGAATAATGAGAGAGCTCCAAAACTTGTACTGAAAAAAGGTTACCAACTGATCCTTAGAAGCATTTATATTAATGAGGCCTCTATTTTCTTCATTTTCCATTATTTTCCTTCAATTTCCTCCTCACATGCAACCTGTGACCTTTCACCTTACTTTACCCTATTTTCTTTTATTTTCATAACTAAATGTGCCAAAAATGCCTTTTTTCCTGTCATTGCCTTTGCCTTGGCCTTTCCCAATTTCCTTAGCCATAAACACATCTAGTGATTCCCACTAGGATATTTTTGCCCAACATTCAGCTTGGAATATGTGTGGCTTAATCGTGTTCTTATTTTTCCTTTATTAACTTTTATTACATGGAATTTTCACCAAGGTTGTTACACATAACTCAGGCTTGCACTAGGATCTATTAAAATAGAGATAGGGTGGTTAGCTAATTTAACTTCCAATTCCACCATCATTGTTTGGTATTCAACATCATGATCTTTTAATGCAACATTGATTTGCAGTATGCTCCTTTCCACCTCCCCAATTGTAGAAACTTCCTGAATATTAGTAGTTGGTTCTGTTATGGTGCGATGAGGATATTTTTTATAGTAATGGGGCTCCCCATAACCCCAACACTATAAAGGGGGTTTTTCCAGCTGATTTGGTTCTGGGTTACTTAATGCCTCGATTTGTCTGGTTTCTTTTTGTGACCAAAATTTCTGCTAATTTTTCCCACAAGGTCCACTCAGCTATTTTTTGTGCATATTCTTATTTCCAGATGCCTTAGTACTATTGTTGTTTTGAAAAATCTTCTGTCTCTTTTTTATTGGACATCTTCTGCTAGAATCACCTTTTTTCTTCATATGTTGATAGAAAATTCAAGCTTTCTGGCTAGCCTCATCCATCAATTTTGGGTTGTCAAATTCCATACTTTCCTTCATGAAAGCTGGTAAACTACTGATAAAACAATACACTTTTTCTTTCTCCTCCAAAATGTAGGGAACATATCTCACAAAGGAAGTAAACTCGGTTATAAATTCATACATGCATTGTCGTCCCAACTTCAAATCATGGAATTCTTTCTCTTTTTCATCATAGAATCATTCTGTCAAATACTTATATTTAAAATACCTTTGAAAGTTGTCCCATGTTACTTCTTTCTCATCAACTCCCCAAAAAAATTTAATATTTTCCCACCATAAGGTGGCCTTACCCTGCAACTGATAAATTTCCAACAGAGCCTTTAGGTTGTCATCATATTTTTAAATCTGAAAGTATTGTTTCTTGTTCATTAACTAGGCTTTAGCAACTTTCTTTGCTTCTCCATCAAATTTTTGAGGTTTAATTCTATTAAAATCCTCTTGGAAATAAATCTTTTGCCTCTTATTTCCTTTACCACCAGAATAATTGTCAGACTCTTCATCATTATCAATTCTACCTCCAAGTTCTAGGTGGTCCTCCCCATTGTCAATGCATCTCACCTCTATTTCCATCCTCTGGGCTAGGATTTTGATTCCTTCAATTTTATCTATCTGAGAGAATTTTCATTACTCTCTCCTATTGCAACCTCAATCTCTCATTATCAACTCTCATATTTTTCATTTAAGCTCGTAGTTGTTGAAATGTCTCCAACAAAAACACATTTGTCTTGTGAGTTTATCCTCCCAGCTAAACCCACATCTATGGGTTCACTTTTGTATAAGGTGTTGGCCCAGAGCCTCCTGCTAATATCCCTAGTGGGGTGATTATGATTCCTCTTCTCATGCCATTCATCTTCCTTTATGCAACATTAATAATTTGTGATTCCTTATTTTCCCAAGCACGCCTTAATATTGTAACCTGCATACTATTATACCATTTGTAACATGTAATAACACAAGCCCTAAAAAAAAAAATTACCATGGTTCTCTTCATTTTCCATAGAAAAGGGTAATAAGGTTGCAAAAGGAGTTTACCTAAAGGAAAAATATTTAAATTTACTTTAATCTACGACCCTATTATTTCAAAAAGACAGTCCTCTATCTTAGCATTCACTTTGGGTTCCTAAATTTTATACTTTGAAAATGACACATCTCCACTACTTTCAAATTAACATGGCTTAGGCGTCCACAAGGATTTATTTAAATATAGATAGGGTGGTTATCTAATTTAGCTTCAAATTCCACCATCATCAGTTGGTATTTAGCTTGGTGATCTTCCAATGCAACAATGATTTGCAGTATGCTCCTTGCCAGCTCCCAAATTGTAGAATCTTCTTGAATATTAGCAGTTGGTTCTGTTCTTGTGCGATGAGGATAGTTTTTATAGTAATGCGGCTCCCCACATCCCTAACACTATAAAGGGGGTTTCTATCAATGATTCGGTTCAAGCTTGATTGAAGCCTCTGTTTGTCTAGTTTATTTTTGCGACCAAGATTTTTGTTGATTTTTCCCATAAGCTGCACTCAGTTGCTTTTTGTGCACAGTATTATGTCCAGCCACCTTAGTACTCTTGTTGTTTTGAAAATTATTCTGACCCTTTTTTATTGGCCATCCTCCGCTCACATCACCGTTTTGATTCATTTGCTGATAGAAAATTCAAGCCTTTTAGATAGCCTCATCCATCAATTTTGGGTTCTCAAATTCCAGCCTTTCCTTCATGAAAGATGGTAAATTGCTGATAAAATGTTACACTTTTTCTTTCTCCTCTCGAATGTAGGGAACATATCTGAGCAAGGAAGTAAAATTGGACATAAATTCATCCATGGCTTGTTATCCCAACTTCAAATCATGGAATTCTTTTGCTTTCTGATCATAGAATCATTCTATCAAATACTTATATTTAAAATCCCTCTGAAAGTTGTCCCTTGTTACTTCTTTCTCATCAACTCCCCAAACAATTTTAATCTCTTCCCACCATAAGGTGGCCTTACCCTGCAACTGATAAATTGCCAACCTAGCCTTTAGGTTGTCATCATATTCGTAAATCTAAAAGTATTTATTCATGTTGATTAACTAGGCTTCAATAGCTTCCTCTACTTCTCCATCAAATTTTGGAGGTTTAATTTTATTAAACTCCACTTGCAACTCAATCGTTTGCCTCTTATTTCCTTTACCACTAGAATATTTTTTAGACTCTTCCTCATTATCAATTCTACCTCCTTCAAATTCTATGTGGTCCTCCCCCTGTTAATGCATCTCACCTTTATTTCCATCCTGTGGGATGGGATTTGGATTCCTCTAATTTTATCTACCTGAGAGAATTTTCATTATTCTCTCTTATTCCAACCTCAATGTCTCATTATCGACCCTCATATTTGTCATTTCAGCTCATAGTTGTTGAAATGTCTCCAACAACAACAGATTTGTGTTATAATTGTATCCTCCCAGTTGAGCCCGCATCTCTGGGTTTGCTTCTATACGAGGTGTTGAACCATATCCTCCTTTGGTATCCCCATTTGGGTGATTCTGATTCCTCTTCTCATGTCATTCAACTTCCTCTATGAAACATTAATACTAATTTTTATTCCTTAGTTTCCCAAGTATGCCTCAGTATTGTAACCAAGAGTCTCTTATAGCATTTGTAACATGTATTAACACAATTCCTGCAAAAAACAAAAAAACAAACAAACAAACAAACAAACAAACAAACAAAAAAACAAACAAACAAACAAACAAACAAAAACAAAAACAAACAAACAAACAAACAAAACAAACAAAAACAAACAAAAAACAAACAAAAAACAAACAAAACAAAACAAAACAGAACAGAACAAAACAAAACAAAACAAAAAGAAAACAAAACAAAAAAACAAAAAACCATATCTACCATAGTTCTCTTAATTTTCCATGGAAACAAGGCTATTTTGATCTTTTTTTTTTAATATTCATTGGTACTACAAAGATGTTCAACATAACCATATCTACCATAGTTCTCTTAATTTTCCATGGAAACAAGGCTATTTTGATCTTTTTTTTTAATATTCATTGGTACTACAGAGATGTTCAACATACAACTAAGGGTATTTAATAGTACCAATATGGTCATTTTTTTTAATATGCAACTTCAATTATTATTTAGATGAGGTGATTACACCCCATAGAATTCATTTTGGTATAAAATTTAGTTAATAGCTAAACTTAGTAATGTCTCTTTGCTGGCACCAAGGGTTAATTCGATGTTTCTTGAAGCCCACTTATGGCCTAACTCATTTTCAGAGGTGATTATGCATGGCCATTTGGCCTCATCCGTGCCACGGATTTCCTATTGCAATCCAACAGTTCAGATCCTTAAAGGGTTGGATAGGGTAATAACACTCCCAAAACCTCGTTGACAGGAATCATTCTTCCCTTCTCTATTCTGAAGGTGCAACTTTGTAACCTCTACATTCTAGTGTATTTCTTCTCATTTCTAGCTCAACTACATGGTCTCATCACTCTTATCACCTAGAAATTCAGAGCAAGTATAAGAACTTTACCAATCGGTGGTATCTACTAAAAATTTCCTTCTTTTCTTCATGGGTCAAGGCTCACCTGGTTTAGGTTACAGTGTCATTAGAACTACTATCTCACGACTGACGAATCAAGTGCTCAGGGAACCTATCATACTACTTCGGGAATTTTACTATTCATTTGCCACAGTGAATTTAACTCTTATTTCTTTTTTATCTCCATTGTGAGCTAAGTCTCCATGGTCTCCAGGGTTGCGGTTTCTTAGTAACGACTCATAGGTTTCTCCTACAGGTAAACCCTCTTCCTTCCTTTAATTACAAATTATATTCTCCTCTGTTTGCATCACTAGGGTTATGTTTACAGCTAAGATTTCTTGGCTGCAGGTGAGACCCAACTGGCTCTTCTTAATGCTTCCAATTGAAGGGTTTTGACTACATTCCAACTTACTAGGTTCATTTCTTTTCCTAGGTTTTTAATGGATTTCGGGTCCTATAGAATGAGAATGTGCCTTACATGCGTACACGAGTTCCTAGTCAAGGGTTTCGACTAAGGGTTTTCCCACATTATGGATTTTCTTTTAACTCTATCCTAATACGAGATCTAGCAACATAATTTTATTTTATTTTCTTTCCTCTAAGGACATCTCCCCAAGAGGAATGAAGTAATTATTAAAATTTTCTATCCTGTTTAATTAATTGTCACTTTCACAAGGTGTTCTAGACCATGGAAATTAATATATGCACTGTTAAATTTGAATGGCCACCCTTAGATATGAATATAACATTGTTGCAAATTTTTCTTTTGGCTAAGTAAATTATAATGTCTATATTTATGCACTGAGTGTTTTCCGAGAATGGATTCTTCTCGTTCAAGTGTCTATCCAAGACCTATTTTAAGGATTACAATTTTTTTTATGATGTCGAGGTTTAAATTCATAATCTTGTTAGGTGATGAAGGTTACGAATATTCTCGTTTTCTCGAAATCTTGTTATAAGTTATATTCCGTCTTTCAAATTCAACTATGTTCAAAGTTTGAAATATATATATGCTTCTTGTATTGTTCCTATCAACACATATTCGTTCTTTTCCAGTTATGTTCCATATACTTTTATGTTGTGTTACTATTTTTTTGCAACATCTTGCTCTATTCTTGTTTCTACATAATACTACTACTAATCCAAGATATTTTACTTACATATGCATCAGAATTACATATAACAAAGCTAATTAACCATGGAACTTAAAAGCACATAAACAATCCGGAAATAACCAGGAGAACATGAAACCATGACACAATGATTTGATTAGGGAGTTCATCCAATTTGGACTATGTCTTCGGGCCTTGCTCAATAGTGGGGATGCCTTCATTCATTAACTGGCATAAAAAGAGATAAAAGTACAAGCAACATTATTTACAATCCTTGTACCTCCATTCTAGAATATGGAGAAACAATGGAGAGCCCAACTTCAGAAACAAACAGTAGTACTGAACTCCTGGATAAAAATCTTGCAAAAACACCTATCTAAATCCCAAATTTGGATAATCGGGCTTCTTGCAATTTCTCAAAACCTCCCTACTGCTCAAGGTGAGGTCCCAACCTACTACCAGGAATAGGGTCTGCTACGTCTAATGCTTATGAACTATATCGCCAGTCTTCTCTCCCTTCTTCCAACACAAAAATGTCCTTTTATAAGCATGGCGTTAATCCATCAATACCCGAGCAGTTCTGAACAACAGACCAAGTTAAGAAAGTGGGGTGGTCTTGAGGCTAAGGATCTCAGGCCTGAATGATTCATGAAATAGACCTTTAAAAATTTGGTGAAACTCCTTCGGGATGCGCATTTCACTCGGTGACTAATACTATCAGGGGTCCCCTCTATTGGCATTTCCAATAAGAGGAAGATTCAACCCAGGCTCCGAGCATTCTGTGATATAGCAGACCGATTGGAATAAAACATTGTATATAGCACATCACATCTGAGGGACCCCATCGCAGTCGCAATTGGCGGAAGGCCCACGCTTTGTGATGATCACGGACGCGCCAGGATAGTAAAATGCAATTTATAAAATATTGCATCTGGATCCTCCTCGCAAATCACAATCGGTGGATTCCATTGGTAACATGTACATCAACATGGTACTTGTGTGATACGCAACTGCATCACAACCTAGCTTCTTTGCGGACTAATTCTTGATTACTCATTCCTCCTCCGACTTGCGATATCACAATTGCAGTCAAGATCCTGTCGGGCATGATTCTCCTTAATTTGTGGCCTCTTTTTCTATGATAAGTGAAATGCGGGACCAATAGAAGCCTACCACTTGGCACTTCCGCATTCGCTGATGGTTTTTGCCATGTCACTCCTCCTGCTACCTAGACAAGTCAAACATCAACTTTTACTTGCTCTAATTTATTCATATGAACTCAGATTTTAGTTTCGTTCACACCATTGGAATCAGGAGGAAGAGCACTTTGATCTGATGCTAGGTCTATTCAGATTCTGCCACTATTATTTTTTAGCCTTTTACCATGCCACTAGTACTTTTTGAATATCCACCTAGATCAATCCTCCCCACTAAGAGCTTTTGGACCGCCAAAAGCCTTTTTAGTCAATTAGCAAGTGAGGAAATTGCTACCTCACCTTTTTATTCATCCATCGAGATTTACTCGGATGCATTCCTTTTGAATCCCAAATGAATGTAAAAACATTAACACATCCAACACACTGGCTACGTCCTCGTCAATCCACACTTTAAACCATCTGCATGAAAAATTGGTACATACTATGCAATCATATACAAAGCATATATGACTCAATAACCTCTCACTTGCCAAGAGTTTATAGCACACACTCTTTGGTCAAGGATTACATAATAAAAACCAATACCTCAACTATTCATAAGAAAAGTCCACAAACATCATCGCTGCATTTTATAGTGATTGAATACACATCATCACTTTTACATTTAATTGTAAGGCATGATTTACAAACCGTGGCCCTAACAAACTATTATATCTAAAAAAACCATATTTTACATAATAAAGAAGACCGCCATGAATGTGGTGGATTCATTTGTAAAACATTTTCACCCGTTGGCTTCTTTATCGATGCTTTCTCGACATGGAGCATATGACATGTGGATCCCTAGTGTCCCACCTCATTGTAGTGACTACAATGATTCTTTCTCCTCCAAACTTTCAGGGTCTTCTTGGAGTGCTTTCTCATGATGTGCCTCTGATCAGTATTCATGGAACCCTCACTGTCACTGAAATGTGATGTGGTGCCCTCATCATCTTTCATTGGTGTGTCGCTGGCTGTCTTGGAGCATCCCCCAACTTCTTTCCTGACATGTCCAAGTCGTGCATGATGAGGCAATTCCTCCACTTTGATGGGGTTTACGATTTCATGGCCATTAATGGTGAGGCCCTTCCCCTGATACCTCATTTTCTTCAATAGTTTGGATCTGATACCTATAGTATGTTTTTCAAAAATAGAAAAATCATCATCAGGAAAGGTACATGAAATCGAAGAGTTACTTTTTACCTCAAGGTGGTTATGCTGCAGCTTTTCTAAGGCTTCGTCCTTCTCTTGCAACTGGTGTAGCAACCTTTGTTTCTCCCTTTTGGCTTCCTATAGGAGCTTCCTTAGCTCAGTATTTTCTACTTGAATTATTTGGTTGATCTCCTCAAGTTCCCAAAGCCATGCCGCATTGGGTGTCATTTTAATCTTTGGTACAATATCCATTGAAACCTTTGTTTCATTGCCTGAATCGGAACCAAAATCAATGGGTCCCTTTGCTATGATCCCAAGAGCTGCAATCTTCCCTTCGTCACCAAAATCTGACCACAGGTTAACTGTTCTACCTTGGGTAAATCCCGCAGATGCGACCTTCTCATCTTCCTCTGATTTAGACTCGTGATCTTGATGCATGGTGGAAGTTGTCTTCTATCTCTCCCTTCTATCATTCCTCCCAGCCCTCAACTCAGGTTGTAGTTTCCAACAATTCTCTTTGTTGTGTCCCTGTTTCTCACAATGTGTACAGGAGGGCTTTTCTCCTCTTCTCTTTGTTGTTGCGGATCTTCTTAAGTGGTAATTTTTTTCATGTGTCCTCCTGCTCTCAAGATGCATGGCCTTCACATTGGCCTCATCGATAGTATAGGATCGGACAATAGTAATGAAGGCCTTATGTAACTATGTAAGGAACCGATATACTTAGTTACAATATCTGGTGAATCTAATGGAATGCTCAAATTCAATGCTTGTTTCCTAAATTATTCAATGAATTTTTGCACATTTTAACCCTTGCTTTACCTTAGGTGTTTCCATTCCATTAATGTTTTTGTTTACATCCTAGAGGTTAAAATTGATTCTTCAATGTAGAAACAAAATTTGACCATGAGGAAAGAAGGTTACCCATCTTTTTTCTGCCTTGCAATCTGATATCCCACCAAATGAGAGTGGTGCCACTCAGTCGAAGGGATGCAAACTAGATATTTGCCTCATCTTCTTCGATCTGATGGATCCAACAATAGACCTCAATCTGCCTAATCTAGTTGTTGAGCTTTTCTACATTACACTCTCTAGCATACATAGGGAAGTAAAACTTTACATCTAGTTTAAGGAAATATTTCTTAGATGTATGTATGGAGTTGCGATTGGAGTGATGAGAACTATCAATTGAAGAAGGAGATGGAGGGGGATATTCTTCACCATCTCCTTGATGTGTCGATCTGTGATCATCTGCATCTTTCTTCTCGTGCTGGAGGGTGCTCTCATACTCTAAAAAAAGTTTGTCCACTTTCTTAGCCATATTGTAGAATAGCTTGTGGAAATTGTGTTCTTCTTCCCAATGAGCCTCTTCATTTTCCATGTTTCTTCCTCGTTGTGCATGTCCTACTTTAGGATCAAAGGACTCAACTGTTCCTTCTCCTTTTCAAATATTTTTCCAAGTTAGCATATACTAATGCAATTTGCATCAACAAAGACCTACTCCGATACCAAACTTGATCCAAGATCTTTTACTTATAGATGCATCAAAATTACATATAACAAAGATATTTAACCATGGAACTTAAAAGCACATAAACAATGCGGAAATAACCAAAAGAACATGAAACCATAACACAATAATTTGATTATAGATTTCATCCAATTTGGACTATGTCTTCGGGCCATGATCAATAGTTGGGAGGCCTTCATTCATTAAGTGGCATAAAAAGAGATAAAAGTACAAGCAACATTCCTTACAATCATTATACCTCCAAGATGTAATATGAAAAAAGAATGGAGGGCCCAGCTTTAGAAACAGACCGTACCACTGAACTCCTGGAGAAAAAATGTGCAAAAACACCTATCCAAACCCCCAATTTAGATAATCAAGCCTTCTGCAACTTCTCAGAACCTCCCTGCTACTCAAGGAAAGGTCTCGGCCTACTGCCAGGAACATTGTCTATTGTGTGCAATGCTTCTAAACTATATCGTCAGTCCTCTCTCCCTTCTTGTGACATAAAAATGGCCTTTTATAAGCATGGCAACAAATCCCTCAGTACCCGGACAGTTTTGAACAACAGACCAAGTTAAGCAAGCGGGATAGTATTAAGACCAAGGAGCTTGGGCCTAAATGATGCATGAAACATACCTTTAAAAATATGGCAAAACTCCTTTGGAATGCACGTTTGACTTAGCGGCTGAAACTTTCGGCGGTCCCCTCTATTGGCGTTTCCAATTGGCGGAGGACTCAACCCAAGCTTTAAGCATTCTGCGATACAATGGACCCACCGGGCTATAAAACATGATATATAACATATTGCATCCCAGGGACACCATCGCAATCGCAATCGATAGAAGACACACGCTCTGTGATGATCAAGGACCCACCGGGATAATATAATGTAGTTTATAAAATATTGCACTCAGATCCTCCCCACAAATCATAATTGGTTGAGTCCATTAGTAACATGTATATCAAAGTGGTACTTGTGCGATATGCGATCACATCACAACCTGGCTTCATTGGGGGACGATTCTTAAGTACTCATTCCTCCTCCGATCTGCGATATGCGATATCACAATCACAGCCAGGATCTTGCCACTTGGTGCTTCCCCATTAGCTGAGGGTGTCTAGCATGTCACTCCTCCTGCCACCTCGACAAGTCAAGCCTCAAATTTGACTTGCTGTAACTTCTTCATATGAACTTGGATTTGAGTTTCGTTCACACTGTTAGAATGAGGATGATGAGCACTTCAATTTGATGCTAAGCTTATATAGATTTTTCCACTTTGTGTTTTGAACCTTTTACCATGCCACTGGCACATTTTGAAGATCCACCTCGATCAACTACACCATTATGTTTATTATACTCTATAGGATTTCTACTATTGGCTTATAACCGTAATATTTTGTAAATACCCTAGGTCATCATGTAGAGTTTGAGAACCTCAACATTTTTCTTTGGCCCCCAGGGTTTACCATCTTACCTATAGGAAAGGAAAATTTTGGCCAACGGGTTATCACCAGTTAGCTAGAACTAACCTATCCCAATTTTCATATGTTTTGTTATATCTCTCTTTACCCACATAATAACATTCTAATGCCATATATATGTTTCTAATAAAACAATAACTATTGTATGTCTTTCTAGGTTTCTTTCAATTACCGAATTCAAAATCCCAAGCTTTGATGGTTGGTTGGCCAACTAGGTCTCCATGTATATTATTCTTGTGGTGTTTCCCTTGAGAGGCCCTTGATTCTCTTAACGTATGGATTGGAATCCTGATGATGTCTAAAGGCATTGAAGAGGTTGTCATGATGTATCAAGTTCCCCTCTACAACTAAGCTTTATGATTGATGCCACTTGATACAATTTATACAATCATGAGTTTGTTCTTGCACTTATGGTGACTAAGCTCAACAGGAGGCTGAAAATATGGATTTTATACATTTCATGGTCTAGACAAGATTTACCGATGCTAGAGATGCTTATGAATAATTTGGAGGTACTTCTAAGCTGAATATTTTGTGCTTTCCTTGATCCTCTGCTCCAGTCACTCCCTTGTAGGATTGTCCATGCTAATGATATCCAGTTGTTGGGAACAAATCTTATCCATTCAACTGCAGTCAAGAAACAATAATATTGCTCCAAAGACTGTGTCTGTAAGATAATATTTCTTGCATTCCTCACGCATCTCATGTGATTTAACTATTTTTATGATATTTCTTGTTTGGGAACTTTCATAAAAGATTCTAATTGAATAAATCAACATGTCTAAATGAAGTTTGATGTGTGAATTACTTAATGGAGTCAGTAGTGGAGAGAGTGGCACAACTAGCAGCAAGGGACCCGTTTTGGGTGAGATTATGTATCCATTTTCATGTAGACGTAAGATAAAAGCTACAGATCGAGCTCATAAAGGGTGAAAGTTTACATAAGTGCGTGACAGAGATCATGAAGTGAGGAGACTCATTGAGGTGGAAACTATTTTTTTTTGTGTGGTAGATTTTATGATGGAGTTTACAGAAGCCTACAACAGAGGATATTCAGAGGGAATGTTTTCATTTGATTGTGTTGGTGTAACAAACTTATCAATATAAAGATAGAAGTTATGGCTCTACTATATAGTAGCTAGCATGTTTATGATTACAAGGAATTCTATTGGAGGATGGTTGCATATCCTTTAATATTATATATATTACTATTGAGTAGTGTTTGTAACTTACCATAAGATCTTGTTTTATTCATATGATTAATTCCAAGAGAGAGTTTTATTTCATGTATGTTGCTAATAGATTTGTTGGGAGTTGATGTGTTGATTGTAAATGGGTTGTTGAGAGTAGATTTGTTGCTGATGTATTGGGATATTTATTGTTGAATTGATGTTGATGTATTGAGATTTTATTAGAGAAATAAAGTTGTTGTCATTATGTGTAGGGGTCCAGTTTGAAATATTCTGAAATGAGGCCCTAGATCAACAATAGATCGAGATAGGTTGGTGAATAAGGGATGGGTGTTCCTTGTTTATGGTAGTCGGTAGATTTAGCTAAAGAAGTAGAATTCTAATAGTCTAATGGGTATTAGGTGAGGCTTGTTGGGGGTAGAGGCTTCCTATGGATGGGTGTTCACAAAGTTTATTTAGAATGAGAAACTTCCTTGCTAACATAGCCAGCTATGATGATGTAAAATGATTTGTTCAATTAATAAAATTTGATGCAAAGCAGCAACAATAACAAAGGGTGGCTTTTGACCCGAAGGGGTTTTTCCACCAGAGATCCTTGTGTCCATTGAGCATGTGATTGTTTTCATTGTTTTATGGTTTTCATGTGACAGTCATGGTATTTAGATTTGTTATTTACTCAACTGGTTAATGCATTATATGAGCTAATATACTAATGGAATAATGTGTGGCTTTGAATCAGTAAATCAAAAATTAATTTTGAAAGTATACATATAGACCTCGTCACTACTAATTCCCATGCCCCCCGCCCTCGACCCCGTAGTGAGCACATTTCCAACAAAGTGTAACTGGTTTAACCCAGGAGTCATTAAAGAAATTTTGAGGTTTAAAATGAGCCTCAAAACAAAAATGTACTACCAATATCAACTTGATAAGAACCAATAGGATTTAATATGATTATGCCAACCATGGGGGATGATTCACCATTTTGGAGTAAAAAGTAAAAAAAAAAAAAAAAAAAAAAAAACAAACTATTTTTCAACTCATATTTTCAACTTATCTCCCTATGGTTTTACTCAAATTGTGAGCGAGAGAACTTGTTGGATGCATAATTTAATTTATTATCTAAGGAGTACCCTTGTTGCATACTTTTGATAGGCCCTTCTACATGAAAAATCAGAAATACATGAAAAATGTTATTGCAATCACTTTTTTCACGTATTTTACATTTTTCATGTAGCAAGGTCCATCAAAAGTATGTAACATGGGTACTCCTTGGATGAGGAAATAAATTTCACTTTCAATGAGTGCTCCCACTCAAAATTAGAGTAAAATCGTAGGAAGATAAGTTGAAAAAGTAGTTTTTTCTTCTTTTTTTCCTCTAAAATTTGATGATGTAATCTAATCTTATTTTATTATTTCCACTATTATTTTAAAATATTCCTTAGGAGGATTGTTTTAGACCTCAAAATGTCTCTAATGGCACATTTTTTCCAACATGATCATTGGCAGATGTAATGAATTGCTACATTAGCGGACTTAGATTTTAGTTAGTAATATTATTTTTAGGATAATGAGTATGATATGTTGTAGAATATGTGTGTATCTTTAGGATGGAATGATCATTTTTTCACTAAAAGTTAATTAAAATTCCTGGTATGCATTTATTTAAGGCACACAATCCCTGCCTTTTACCCTATAAAATCAATCTAATTTGGAGTACTCATGTATTGCAAAAATTTACTGAGGATGAGTTATTGTCCGCCAAAATTTAATGAGAATATACTTCATGCTATGTGGGGAGTCATGTTCACCACACATTTCAAAGCTCTCTTAGGTCATGTATAAATAGGAAGAGACTTTTAATTTGTAAATCATAAACATTGGTGACAAGAGGAAGGAGTTCATTCTATTTTACCTTTTGTTTTTTCTTGTTTGGAATTCTACTACTATTGAGGAAGAGTATCATTGTTGTGGAATTTATGCTTATGATGATTAAATTTTCTAGTTTACGAGGTACTATGTGTTTTTAGGCGATTATTTTTAAGTTTTTATCTTTTAATATTTGTTTAACATTGAAATGTTATGTATTTTCTTGAGGTATGATCATGGCATGTTCGCACCTGGGTAGATCTTAAATATTGAATGCTAGTGGAAAGGCCTTAGTTGATAGTGAATACCACAAATTCCTTCATTATCTTAAATCCTAGAATTTTAATCACTATTTTCATGTGTGTTGGGAATTGCTATTCAATACTTTTCCAATCGATGAGTGGCATTGAAACCCTAGATCTACTTAGACCTCATTTCTAAACAAGAAATAAGAACTAGTCCTATTTTTCTCCATTCTCATTACCTATTTATCTTCAAACCCTAACTAGGTCAGTTAACCTGATCTTAAACCTAAAACAAACAAAAAAATATGTACAATATATAAAACCATAAAATATACCTTGCGAACCCTAGGCACTACATTTTAATATATCCCTTCGAAACATTTAAACCTAATTACTACTAAAATAAGGTCATCCAACCTTACTTAGTTATAGGTTTTTAACCAAGAAACTAAAAACTTTAACTATTAAAATTAAAATTTGATTTTTCTTAGTCCGTCCCTTGCTCCCAAAGATTCCTGGTGCGCATTTATTTGAGATGCACAACCCCTGCCTTTTATCCTATGAAATACATGCAATTTGGTGTATTATTGAACAATGGAAATATATATGTGAAAAATACAAAATATTGAATTTTATTAATGTTACCTATGAGCAAAAAAATACTTTTTACGTCGAATCATTCAATTTGGCTTTGAAATGAAGGTTGAGCATGAATTTGTCTGAAGTAGGTCAAAATTGCCTTGATTCAGTCAAATTCACACCCAAGCTTCATTTAGTGGTCAATCTATTTGATTAAAAATGTAGATTGTTTATTTAATAATTTTACACACTTTTAAATTGTTATATCCTTACTTGGAGAGTAAATATTTATACTTCAGATTTCATACAACATTTTAAGTTTTGCTTCAACTTGCCTTATGTGAAAGTTGTGTATAAGTGGGAAACATATTTATATAGGATATTTGTCAAACATGATTCAAGGTTATATCCTAAGGTTAGGAAGTTTCCAATCATTTCCTATTTCAAATTTCTTTTTTTGGTAGGTAAGTACCCATGGGGGATTTGAACCAGTGACCTATCGCAAGGAGTGCCTTAATAGTGCACCCATTCACTCTCAATCCAAAGCCTTTCCTATTTCAAATTTCATTACCAATACTATAATTAATAGTTTGCAAATTTATGTGGTGTGGGTTTCGAGTTTTTGGACTCGGATATTCCATAGTATTCATTTTTATGTTGTCTATGTTTCGAGTCTAGAACAAGACTCTTCCTTAGGAATGAATCTACAAATAAGAGAAAGTGTGTTTTAAATATGAAATGGAGTGTTGTCAAAGTGGGGACCCGACCAACTTAAAGTAAATAATTAAATACTTTCTAAGTCGGTCAAAGGCTTTATGGTTATGCTGGTTGTTCAATATGTGCTTAATGCAGACAAAGAATGGAGTTAGATTGGAATCTCGGCAATGCTTGAGGAATGATTGAACAACCTCCCTTCTTTGTATCTTAACCCTAATTTTCTCAAGATTATGAATCTCCTTCCATGTTTCCTCTCCATACAGGGTAACAATAATTGTTTGCAAATTTCTGTGGTGTGGTTTTTGAGATTTTGGGCTCGGACATTCCATAGTATTTATTTTATGTTGTCTATGTTTCAATTCTAGAACAAGACTCATCCTCAGGACTGAATTTGCAAAGAAGAGAAAGGGTGTTATAAATATGAAATGGAGTGTTGTCAAAGTGGGGAGCTTACCAGCTTAAGGTAAATAATTAAAGATTTGCTAAGTCGATCGAAGGCTTTGTGGTTATGCAGGTTTTTCAATCTATGCTTAATGCAGGCAAATGATGGAGTTATATTGGAATATTGGCAATGCTTGAGGAATAATAGATCAGACTCCCTTCTTTTTATCTTAACCCTAATT
The DNA here is from genome assembly GCA_000404065.3 of Pinus taeda. Lineage (NCBI taxonomy): Eukaryota > Viridiplantae > Streptophyta > Pinopsida > Pinales > Pinaceae > Pinus > Pinus taeda. Next base: position 177,603 of record APFE031299389.1, on the reverse strand, counting down.
TTCTCGAGATTGCATATCTCCTTCCATGTTTCCCCTCCATACAAGGTAACAATAATTGTTTTCAGATTTTTGTGGTGTGGTTTTTGAGATTTTGTGCTCAGATATTCCACAATATTCATTTTTAGGTTGTCTATGTTTCGAGTTTAGAACAAGACTCGTCCCCGTTGTTCAATCTGTGCTTAATGTAGGTAAAGGATGGAATTATATTGGAATCTTGGAGTTCGTTAGATTCGGTCCTGAGGATGAGTCTTGTTCTAAACTTGAAACGTAGACAACATAAAAAAGAATACTTTGGAATATCCGAGCCCAAAATCTCAAAAACCACACCACAAAAATCTGCAAACAATTATTGTTATGTTGTACGGAGGGGAAACATGGAAGGAGATCTGTAATCTCAAGAAAATTAGGGTTAAGATACAAAGAAGGGAGTCTGATCTATCATTCCACAAGAATTTCTGAGATTCCAATCTAACTCCATCCTTTGCCTACATTAAGCACAAATTGAACAACTAGCATAACCACAAATCCTTCAACCGGCTTAGAAAATCTTTAATTGTTTACCTTAAGCTAGTTGGCTTCCCACTTTGACAACACTCCATTTCATATTTATAATTCCCTTTCTCTTATTTGGAGATTTATTCCTAAGGATGAGTCTTGTTCTAGACTCGAAATGTAGACATCATAAAAATGAATACTGTGGAATATCCGAGCCCAAAATCTCAAAAACCACACCACAAAAATCTGCAAACAATTATTGTTACCCTGTACAGAGGGGAAACATGGAAGGAGATTCGTAATCTTGAGAAAATTAGGGTTAAGATATAAAGAAGGGAGTTTGATCTATCATTCCTCAAGCATTGTTGAGATTTCAATCTAAGTCCATCCTTTGCTTGCATTAAGCACAGATTGAATGACTAGCATAACAAAAAATCCTTCAACCGGCTCAGGAAATATTTAATTATTTACCTTAAGTTGGTCAGCTCCCCACTTTGACAACCCTCCATTTCATATTTATACCACCCTTTCTCTTCTTTGTATATTCAGTCTTGAGGATGTCTTGTTCTAGATTTGAAACGTAGACAGTGTAAAAATGAATAATGTGGAATATCCAAGCCCAAAATCTCAAAAACGACACCACAAAAATTTGCAAACAATTATTGTTACCCTGTACGAAGGGAAAACATGGAAGGAGATCCGTAATCTCGAGAAAATTAGGGTTATGATACAAATAAGGGAGTCTGATCCATCATTCCTCAAGCATTTTCGAGATTCCAATCTAACTCCATCCTTTGCCTACATTAAGCACGGATTGAACAACTAGCGTAACCACAAAGCCTTCGACCAACCTAGAAAATCTTTAATTATTTACCTTAAGCTTGTCGGTTGCCCACTTTGACAACACTCCATTTCACATTTATAATGCCCTTTCTCTTCTTTGTAGATTCAGTCCTGAGGATGAGTCTTGTTCTAGACTCGAAACATAAACAACATAAAAATTAATACTGTGGAATATCCGAGCCCAAAATATCAATTACTATAATTGGTTTGTCTTGGGATTGCATATTTGTTTCAACTGTGATCATTGACAAATATAATCAATTGCTATTCTGATAGACTTGGATTTTTGTGTGTGACTGTTCCTTTATGAAAATGACTATGATATGTTGCATAAAATGGTTTATATTTAGTTTGGAATGATCATTATCACACAATAAATTAAGTATGGGTTCTAGCGTGTATTTATTTGAGGCACATAAACCTTCACTTTAACCTTATGAAATCAGTCCAATTTGCCATATTCCTGCACAATATATATTTTGTTTTTCTGTGTAAAAATTAACGTTAATTATGTGTGAAAACTACTCTCCAATATGAATCATTCAATTTTTCCAGTAATGAAGGTTAGGCGTGCATTTTTGTGAAGTAAGCCAAATTGCATTGGTTAACTAAAATGCATGCTAAGGCTTCATTTGTTAGGAAATTTGATTGATTCAAATTGTAGACTGTTTATTTAATTACTTTAGACACTTTCGAATTATTATATGTTTGCTTTGATCCTAAATAATGTAGCTTCATATTTCATACAACATTCCACGTTTTGTTTCAACTTACATTAGGTCAAATTTGTGTATAGGTTTTGTTTCAACGTGTTTTTGGGCAGAACAATTGTCCTTTTAATTCAGAGCAATAGTTCCAACTTTTCAAATTAATTATCAATCTGATTATGGTTTGTTATTGCAAGGTTGTTACACAAAATATATGTAATGGAAAATGATGGCTAGTGCTAATGAATGTCAAACTCAATTCTTATAATCACACTCTTAGCAACTCAACACTTTGGTTGTTGCACTCTCAAACCTTGTTCATACTCTCAAGAAATAAACGCCCAAAGCAAAATAAAACCACTATGTCACATTTTCACTCTTATTTAGAAAAGAAAAACACTCATGGAAACCATTCTGTCAACAAATTTTGAAATACACATTCAAATGAAATGAACACATTATCAAATTGTAACAATAATTAAATAACTTTCATACTAACAAATGGACTAGTCCAAGACCTATGATGTTACACAATACATGGGTTAGAAATTTGCAATCATTAAAGAATCAACAAGACTAATAATAGGAGCAACAACAATCACACATTAATTATAACTAAGGGTTATTAAAGCAAACAACTACAATACCTTCCTAACCAATGAGCCCTGCAAGAATTAGGGCCCCTTCCTAGCAAGGGTTGGTACATTACACAACACAAGCTAGTCAATAGAAAGGTATGGTGTGAAAAATTACTGAGATTGCATTAATGAAACATATAGGATTACAACGTTGGTTCTCTCCCCCTCTCTCACTATCTATCGATTTATATATATCTATCTTTCACACGCTAAGAGTACACTTATTTATAAATTCAAATTGCAATGGTAAGATCATAATGAGAATCTATTGATCATCATGTCAACTAATTTGAGAATACATAATTAGAAATTTGATAAAAATTTCCAAGGTTAGGACAAAGTTGTAATAGTTTTTCCAAGTTACAATAATTATCAATAGAAAATCCTAACTATTTCAGTTGTGTTGTCCATCGACTTCTCCTTTGATAGTTGAACTATTCTCTGACCAAATGCTTTCCAAATTGATCGTCATAACTAATTGAAGGAGGTTAGTGCATCGAAAAAGGTTGTTTATGTGTAAAAACAATGCTCAATGAGTCATTGTCCTTTCCTTGGCAAGGAAAATCTAGGAAGTGTAATCTTGCAAAAACATCTGAATAGACCACAAACCCAGTAACAAACCAGTTGTCTGTTTTACAAGAAAAATACAATAAAATAATAATTCTCATGCCAAATTACAAGTAGGGATGACATATAAAAATAGACATACCTAGGTTGATAATATTTGTTACAGTGGCAGAGTATGGCCTTGAGAATTAAAAAAGGTAAAGAAAAGTTAGGAAAATGAGTGCTAAAAGATGCTAATTTCACGTATCAACATCTACCCCCAACTTAAGTATCTGCATGTCCATACCTCCATGATTTCATACCCCAGCATCTTTATCCCACTATGCTTCAACTGTTAGTTCTTATGTAACAACAACATCTTCCGTAGGTTCTTGTGGAATAATTGGAATTATTCATCTTTCTCTCCAACTTGAATTCTAACTAAAATAATGTTTTTCCTTTCACAAACTACTTCCCCCAACATTTCCTTACATCCATCATATAATTTACTGAAATTACCTTTGTCGGGCTTTCTAATCAATTTTGTTTTCTAGACTGAAGTTGTCCTTCATCCATGGTAAGTTATTTGCATAAATTCTCATTTTCCCCTTTCAATTTATTAATTTGCTCAATAAGGAGGTCAGATTCAAACTTATCTAATAGAGAGACATCTTCTTGTTCCTTTTTAAGCTTTTCCTCTTTCTATTATTCTTTCGGTTCCTTTGATTCAAGTGGAACAACATGAACTTTAGGTGTCGGGGTATGTTCTTTTACAAATTCTTCTTTTTTCTCTTCATTTTGTTTTCCCTTGGACTCATTTGATTATGATGTATCAGTACATTCCTCATATATTACACCCATGCTCTCTTCTTGGGATTCTTCCCACCTAATGGCTTCTTCAATTTCCTCTCTTTCAATTTGTACATAATTAGTTCATATAATAATATTTATATGAAGAATGTTGACAAAAAGGATGTTACAGAAAACTTCTGAAATCCCCTCTACAACTTCCCTTCGACTATCAAAAACAACTTCCCCTCGACTATCAAGATCTATGTTTACTTCTCTCTTATTTAGCATTAATAATACATTAAATAAAAATAAATATCTATATTAAAGAGATTTCGTCAAAAATACACTTTTTCTATTACAATATTATCAATATTAATTACATATTACTAAATTTTGAAAAAAAAAAAACATATTACATATTACTAAATTTGAAGAAAACATATTACATATTACTAAATTTGAAGATTAAAAAAAAATATAGATAACGAAATTTGAAGATTAGAACATATTACTAAATTTGAAAAAAAAATAAAAAAAAATATTACATATTACTAAATTTAAATATTAAAAAAAACTAAATTTGAAGATTAAAAAAAATATTACATAACAAAATTTGAAGATTAAAAAAAATATTACATATTACGAAATTTGAGGATTAAAAAAAAATATTACAATGTGGACAAACTATTGATGTGAAATGATATAACACGATTTTTTTTAGGATGCCAACATCTTAAATCGAATTATATGCTATATCCAATACACATCTCTATATGATGGCACACTATTTTTGATTTACATAAACCGTAACACATTTTTCATGACTCCGTCATGTCAGCATTGTCTCCATATGCACTGAATATTATTTGTCTCAATCATACCACCAAGCTTAATGAACTTTGGGTTAAAAGTCCCTCTCTAATCTAGTCACATTTAAAGTTGTATATGACAATAAATCATTTATTGCATTGATATTAAAATGCATTGGTGGGAGCAATGCATGTTTCATGTTACCTTGTGTGCTGCTCTTACCTTTCAAACTTTGTCTCATGTACAAGTCACGGGTTTGTTTTATGTACACCTTCATGGCTTGTTTTATGCCATTCATCACCCTTTTAAACCTTATTTTATTCACCCACAAAACTTTTCGCATGGATCTGATTTTAAGGGGTCGATGTATAAGGTGTTTAGAAGTTATTTTTGTTGTGGTACAAATTGTGGCAATACATGTGAACTGGAATTTTTTTTTTAATCTTATACATTATATACACAGCGTTATATGTTTGGTTTTTAATATCGAGAGATGGTTTTTCAGAATTTGATTAATTTGATGTTATGTTTTTCAATCTATAAAGAATAGGAAAAAGTTTTTAAGTCCCACAAAAGTTATAACAAGTTTTATTTTGGAGATGAAAATTCACTTTGAATAATATTTGCAATTATGTGCAGAGCACCTTTTATTAGAAGTTCGGACTTATTCTGGCCATTGTTTTCCCCAATTAGTTTTTTTCTAACACTCTTGTCATCTATTTTATATACATTTTCGACATTTCTTAAAATTAGTGCTTATTTCATCAATAATTAATTAATAAATTTTAAGAGGTATTAATTAAAAAAACCAGTATAGATCTATTTTAAATACGGATTTAATATAAGATGAAAAGATCTAAATTTTTTATGTACAAATTTAAATGTATAAGAGCCGATATTATTTAAATGTTTTGTATTGTTAAAATTTCAATTTGATGACGAACAAACAAGGTTACACATCGTGGAACAATTGTTATAGGGCATATAAGTGTGAAGGTGGTAGTGGATAAGAGTAAACGGTAAAGGTACATCATGAAACAATTGGTATAGGGCATATAGGTGTGAAGATGGGTAGTTGGTAAGAGCAAAAGGTAAAAGTTAGGTTATAAGTGCTGCTATAGTTGTCCCTACAAAAAAGTATTCCTATTTAAAAGACTAGGTTGGGACATCCATAACAAAACAAAGATAAAGTAAAGATGAAAAGTTTAATATAATACTATACTAACAAAGCATGATTTAAGCAAATGTGAGAAAACACATATTCTAGTTGTAAAATAAATCTCTAAACTTAATTACAAAGTATCAATTAAAAAAAATATCAAAATAACCTTATATCTTACGACCTAAATAATAGCATACAATAATTTTATAATAAAAAATTAATTAATAAACCAAAAACTAAAAAAACACATACAAATATTGTAAATATAATATCGGAGTGGTCGAAAGATATTAAGTGTAATATCGGAGTTAAAAAAGGTTGCCCCCTCTCCCCTACCCTATTTGCCATTTACATCAACAAGCTAGAAGGTTGTTTAGAGGAAGCAGGATGTGCTGGCATGATCTTAGCTGGGATAGTCATCATCCTTCTTCTCTATGCTGACGATATTTTTCTTCTCGCAAGGTGACCATCTGATTTTGATAAGCAACTTATACTTCTTAAGGATTTCTGCTCTACCATGGGTACGATTGTTAACACTGACAAAACAAAAGTTATGATTATCAAATCCAAATACACTTACGCTAATTTTATGTATGACAATAGTAACTTGGAGGAAGTGTCTTATTACAAGTACCTAGGAATTGATATTCATCACAAGCTCAACTGGAACTACAACATTGAGAAAAGGATTAATGGGGGATGGAAAACTTATTTTGGTCTTGAAAATAATTGTAAAATGACAAACCTTGTAATGTGGGATAGAAAGAAGTTCCTCTTTGAAACTTTAGTCACTCCGGTTATATTATATGGTTGTAAGGTTTGGGTTGTAGCATCTCTAGAGAATCCTGGAGAAAGATTGAGCAAATCCAGAAGTGTTTTATAACGTATAACCTCAAAATTTAAAGCAACACACCCTATCCTATTCTATAGAAGTGGGTCTTTCCCCTATCGAGAGCCTAGCTATGACTAGGCTTCTGTTGTACAAGCATAAACTCAATAACATAGGAGACCATAAACTTCCTAAGCTAGCTTTAAATTCTAACCAAAACCACCTAAGGCTCATACAAGGTTGGTATAAAGACACCAGGGCCTAGTTAAACCATTGGGAGATTGACGAGAATGTTGCATTACAAAACATTAATGACATTAAAAATATTGTTACTTCTAAGTTCAAAGAAAAAGTGTGGCGTGAGAAAGATTTAGTAGCTAAAATAAAATTAAGATATTATAAGGAGGTCATCAACCCCACCCTAGAAAAGCAAAAGTATCTCTCTGTTTTAACTAGCTCAAAGAAGAAAATTCATATAGCCAAGATTAGAATGAACTCTCATGAGATCCATAGTGAAATGGGTCATTGGACAGTTCCTAAAACACCATGGATGGAAAGGTTCTGCCATCTCTGTGAGAATACGAACATCAATGGTGACAATCCCCGAGACACCGAGGTGGCAAACCTATGTGGCGGTTGGCTTGCGTTCAACTTTTCCCGTGCTCGTATTTGCTTGGGGCTTTATGTAAGGTTTTAATGGGAAATTAATTATCCTCTGTCCCAAGCCGGTCTCGATTTGTGTGACACAGCTCTATGGCACGGTCTGTTGTGGTTGAGTTGGTTATGTTTTCGCCGGTTTTGGTTATGCTCCCCTGCATTCTTACCTGGTTCGTTCTGCAAGGAAAGGATGGCGCTCTGCCTCCCACTGTCTTCTAGGTCCTTCTTCAGCTCTGGTCCTATGTTGTTTTGTTAACTGTGTGATGGTGTTTCGTTGGACCTGGTGGTTTCTTCTTGCATGGTTTTTCGAGGAGGTTTTGGGCTCTATGGTCGCTCTGGGTATGCCTTGGCTTCTCTGTATTTGTTCACGGATATTTGATTTTACCAGGTTGACGACACTATTTTTTAATTTTTTCTGTGTTTGTATGGTTTTACCAAGCCCTCTGCCCGATTCTCTCGGCGATGGCTTGACGGCTTCTACTCGAGGTAATTCCTCTGCTCTGGTTTCAATTCTCTATTTCCTTTTACTTTCACTGACAACTTTGCTCCTAGTGAGCAGACGGTGGTCTTGTGGCTCTGTGGCCGTAGTTTATGCTTTATTAGGTCTCAGTATTTGCTGGCCCTCTGGCCATTGGTTGCATTCTGTTGTGTCTCAACATTCCTTGGCTCTGTTGGTCTATCGATAGGTGGCCTCCTGTGCACCGTATCCTCTGTTGTAACTTTTGTTTATGAATTTGGAAAAACGTTTATGTATCCTGTCTCTGGTTGTTGGTAATGCTTCGATCTATGCTCAGTTTGGTTTGTTCTGGGTTGTGTGGAACCCTACTTGGCCTGTGTTGATTGTATGAGGATTGTTATGGATGGTTTTTGAAGGATTTGTGCCTTGGACCTGTGTGGGGTTATAGAATTGTATATTTTTGTGCTACCGTGGACTTTGACAAATGTTTACACACACACATATATTGTAAATTTTCACTATTAAATCAATAGCATGCTTTTGTGAAATACCTGGATGGTTTCTTCTGTTGTGTTTGGCTCCTTCAATTTGATGCACAATTTGATTAACAATCATTCAATTCTGTCATTAATTTTTATGCACAGTACATAATTCTTGTCATTTATGGAAAACAATAATGGATATCTGGAAGCTTCAATTTACTTTTTAAAAATATATTTCAGAGGTACGCTCTCTGGTCTCTTTTCTTACAGATGTAGCAACCCCACCTTTGTCTTTGGTTTCCTATTTAAGTTGTTGGTAGCCTCATTCTATTGAGGAACTACCTACAGTTACAATGTAGTTACATTACAGTTTCTGGCAGTTTGTTTCCTAAATTATTTAAAACTAATTTCTAATCTAACTACTGTTCAAATTAAAGGAAAACATTGGTTGTGACAACCTTATTTTAAACATAAAATAAAATTAAACTAAAAGTGAATTTAATATTAACAACTTGTCCACCTGTCGCCTCCCTAATTGGATGCTCCTGCAGCAGGCTCCCGGGGTGAATGAATCTCATGGATCTTGTCCATGAGCTCTTCAATCGAATTCCCAGTGCTTTGAATCTGTCCGGCATCCAACCAGGAACTGTTCTCAATTGGACGGTTCTTCCATTTAACCAAGTACTGTAAATAATCCTTCCGGCATGTCCACCTAGCTACTTGAGTATCCAATATTTGTTCGATCTCTAGAGGCTTGGCTGGGGGCATCTGTCTGACCCATATCTCTGTCTCTCCTTCTCCCTGGGTGTCCCCTGTGTATTATGTTGAACTGTCCTCCACATTAGTAGTGATGTAAGGGTACAGGTCCGCCACATTGAAAATGGGTGAGATCCCGATACCCCGAGGATAGTTGCAGTTCATATGCATTGGCAGAGAACTTTCGCAGTATCAGGCAAGGCCCTATTTTTTTTTCAGTTTGAGCTTGTTATATTCCCCTTTAGGAAACCTCTCTTTCCGTAGATGTGCTGATACCAAGTCTCCTACATTGAATTACACTTCTCGTCGTTTTAAGTCTGCCTTCTATTTATATCTTTGGTTGCTATCTTGCAATTTGGTTTTCACCTGTTCATGAAGTTCATTGATCACCTTTGCGAAATCTTCGCCATCAGCACTCCTTCGTTCGAACCGACCCAAATCATGCAACTCGTGCACACCACAGGGGTGAATTTCGTATAAGATATGGAAAGGAATTTTGCTCGTACTCCTGTTGGGTGAATCATTATAAGCGAACGCTGCTTTTGTGAGTACGTGATCCCACTGTTGTGAATTTTCACCAACCAGACTATGTAACAAATTCCCAAGACTTCAGTTCACTACCTCAGTCTGCCCATCAGTCTATGCATGATAAGCTGAGCTGAAATTTAATTTAGTATCTAACTTCTTTCACAAAGTCTGCCAAAAATTACCCGTGAACTTCACGTCCCTATCTAAAATAATAGACCTTGGCAAGTCATGTAGTCTGACAATTTCTGTGAAGAACAAGTGGGCTACATGTGTGGCATCACTGGTCTTTTTACAGGGAATAAAATGTGCCATCTTAGTAAAGCGATCCACTATTACCATGATTGAATCGTACCCCTTCTGTGTCCTTGGCAAGCCTAAGACAAAATCTAAACTAACTGAGTCCCATGGTCTGTTCGGAATAGGAAGGGGTGTATACAATCCCATATTTTGACTGTGTCCCTTTGCCAGTTGACACATCTTACATATAGCCACATATATTTGTACATATCGCCACATCTTCGGTTAATAATAGAAGTGACTTACTTGGTCCAAAGTCTTGTCTATGCCAAAATGTCCAACTAGAACCCCACTATGTTTCTCCTGAATTAAGTTTTCCCTCATTGATCATTTTGGGATACACAACTGTCCTCCCTTGAACATAAATCCTCCCTGTATCTTATAGTATAGCCACAAATTGTTGTCCCTCAATAGAAAATTCTGGCAAGCTTCGTATGCTTCCTTAAAGTCTGCATCTGTTTCATACAGATCCTTGAGATGCTTAAAACCTAACACCTGCACTCTACTTTCCTGTAAAATCAAACTCCTCCTGCTTAACGCATCTGTCGCTTTGTTGGCTTGTCCACTTATGTGTTTCAACACAAACATAAAACTCTAGAGGCATTCCACCCATTTCGCATGTTTATGGTTCAGCTTATGTTGTTGCATGACATATTGCAAAGCGGAATTGTCCAAAAACAGAATAAATTCATTTCCCATTAAGTAATGTCTCCAATCTTTCAGTGCTTGTACCACTACATAAAACTCCTTGCCGTAGGATGTATATTTCTGTCTACTCTCATTCAACTTCTCGCTGAAATAGGCCACTAGTTTGTCCTCTTGGCTGAGTACTGCTCCAATGGTTGTCCCACTCGTATTACAACAAACTTGAAAAATTTTGTTGAAATCTGATAACCTCAAAATGGGTCTTTCGATGATCTTCTTTTTCAGCAGTTGAAAAATCTTTTCAGGCGACTCCGTCCAATGAAAAGGTTGATTTTCTTTTTTAACGGTATCCACCATGGGTGCACAAATCCCACTAAAATCTTTTATAAATTTCTGATAAAAATTCGACAACCAATGAAAACTTCGTACTTCAAACAAACTCTTGGGGGATGGCCAGCTAAATATGGCTGCAACCTTTTCCGGATCCATCTTTAATTTTTTTTTCTGAAATCACGAACCCCAAATAAATTAACTCCTTAAAAAACATACACTTTTTCAAATTTAACAACAACTTATTCTACTGCAATTTTTCGAATACACCCCTGACGTGTCGGAAATGTTTTTCCCTTGTCTTACTAAAAATAAGGATATCATCTAAATACGCAATCACGAACTTTCCAATATATTCCTTCATCATCTTGTTCATCAAGCGCATGAATGTGTTGGGTGTGTTGCTCAATCCAAATGGCATGGCCAGCCATTCAATCAGGCCTTCATTGGTCTTGAAGGTGGTCTTCCACTCATCTCCTTCTCGAATCCGAATCTGATGATATCCTCTTTTTAAATCAATCTTCGAAAAATACGTTGCTCCATTCAAACAATCCATCATATCATCCATCCATGGTAAGGGAAACCTGTACTTGATGGTAATCTTATTTATTGCTCGAGAATCAGTACACATCCGCCACCCTCCTCCTTTCTTGGGAGCTAAGATTGTTGGAACAGCACAAGTACTTAAACTCTCTCGAATCAACTCTTTGTCCAACAACTCCTGTACTTGCTTCCTGATCTCCTCATTGTCCTTTGGACTCATTCAATAAGCAACTTTGTTTGGTAAACTAGCTCTTGGAATGAAATCAATATGGTGACTGATACTCCTTCTTGGTGGGAATTTAACCAGTAACTCATCCACTACAATGTCACTAAACTCCTGTAGCATATCTTGTATCTCCTCGGGAAAATCAGTAATCTCATTGTGGATTAACACTGCTCTTTCCCTTCGCACAATTGCAAACTTTATTTCATCATCTCCAATCTATTGTAGGAACCCTTTTCCTCCTAACAATAACACTTTTGTTCCACTGTTTTCTGTTGTATCCTCCTCTTTCATGGGTACCAGTGTATGCTAGATCCCATATTTCGCAAACTTATAACAATTTGTCTTCCCATCGTGGACTACTTTCCTGTCATACTGCCATGGTCTACCCAATAGTATATGGTACATATCCATCGACATAATATCACAAGTTATCTTATCCTTATACCTACCAATATGAAACTCCACTTCGCACTGCTCATCAACCAGCAGTTGATGTCCTTTTTATAACCAAGACACCCGATATGGGGTTGGGTGCTTCAATCTTTTTAAACCCAATTTCTCTACCATTTCAGTGGCCACTAGGTTGTTAGTGCTTCCGCTATCAATAATCAATTTATAACATTTCCCATGTGATTTTCACACAGTTTGGAACAATGCTTTCCACTGTGTCTGGTCAGTTAATTCTTTAGCTGGTTTCAACAATACCTTGTTCAACACCAAGGCCTCTCCTGTCACAGGCGTGTTCTCCACTTCTTGAGGTGGTGCCTCAACTTCCTCCGGTTAAGCAACATATGCTCCTATTTGTCCTGCTTCATCACTTTTAGGACATTCAAAAGACCGGTGTCCCCAGTTGTGACACTTGTAACACTTGTTAGAGCCTAGATTTACCTCAGGCTAAAAAGGTAAGCTTCTAGGTCCACATTAAACCACGCTCAGCCTCGTAGCTAGCCCTACGAGGACAGGAGAGGGCTCTCTCCGGGTCAATCTCAGCAAAAGATAATCGATGGGGCTTGAGATGACTGATTTAACAACTGATCTTAGGCTAGGTATGAAGTGCAAGAATTTGATTTGATTTTTGGGGGGTTTTTGTTGGAAAAAGGGAAAGGCAAATTTGGGTCCGGGGATGAGGCCAAATTTTTGCAGAGTTTTGGTTGGGGCAAGGTAGGTAGTAGTTTTGATGCTTTATATTAAATGAATGGATAGAAAAGACTGCTGAGGAGCTGAAGAGGGCAAGAGGCTGCAAGAATCCTCTCCAAACAGATGAAAACATGTAAAACTAAACAAAAGTTTAAGGCAGAGCACAGCAAGCCAATGAATTCTACCTTTGTCACTCAATTTGTTTAATTTCAGAAGCAAAGAGAAAGGAAATGGCATACATGAAACGTCAATGAACTTATAATTGCATGAAGAAAAACACCACCAAAACATAGAGCCACAAGGATCCCAACAAGTGCTGCAAAACCTTGGTCTTTCCTTTGCCAAAAATGCAGAAATCAAATTTACAATGAAGTTCCAAGCAATCCCAAGTGTCCAACCCTGAAAATGACTAAGAAATTACATGATATAGACAAGCCTAATTCCTTCCCATGCCTCTAGGGGTCGAGCTCATCATTCTAGGAGCTGTTTCAACCATATCTAAACAAGGAACTGAAAAATAGGCAATGAAACAACTTGCCTCTATATGTTAGGAAACTGATTCATTCATTCACATTTCACCTTTTGGTGAATGAATCTACTAAGACAAGTAAAAATGTGCCAAAATTACATCATGGTCATGAAATTACATCAAGTTAGATCAAGAGTAACATCAAAAAGTAAAACTAGTCAAAACTGGCCAAAATTCTGAGCTGAAGAGTGAAAAATAGGCCAAAATTCTCTATGCGCCACGCCCAAAATCTCTATGTGTAGCACAACTTTGGAGCTGATTTTGAAGCCCTTGCCGAAGTCCAAATTGAGCTCATGATAGTTCGTTGGAAAGCCCTGCCTGTCTACTTTCCAACCCAAGTAGAATTTATGGATTTGGATGTCATTTTCCCCTCCAAAACTTCAATCTTCCAAGACTGCTTCCTGTGGGTGCAAAAGGTGGCAGAGAGGTCATTTTTTGTGTGTTTTTGACCCTTTAGGCAACCCAAAACTTGATGAAATCTTTAGGTAATTCATGAGAATGCATAAATTTTCATAAAAAATCTAGAAATGCAAAGTTTTCCTCCAGAGGATCTCCCAATTATAAGCGCGCGCCAAGTGGCGCTACGCGTTGGGCAGGAAAATCTATTTTGAAGCCCAAAAATTCAAAATTAACAAAATTTTCTCCAAATTTGCTGAAATTTGGACTGAAGGTCTATCATTGAGTAGCATGCTCAGCCAAAGAAGCTTCGACCAAGATTCAGAGCCTATCATCCCTTTTGCGTCATTTTAGTGCTCTCTTTAGTCTTGCCTTCAGGATTTTGATCCTCGCTTTGCAAACATGAGTTTGTGCCCAATAATGACTTTTCATGTGCCTGAGCATGTCCTTGTCCTTGTTTGCCTTCGCCAACAGCTTCTCAAGATGAATGTTGATCCTCTCAAGCCAAGATTCCCGATTGGCGTTGATCTCTTGCTCAAGAGAAGTGAACTCCATCCTCCGCCTTTGGGCAGCTTGACGGTTCTTCCGAATGTTTTGTAACTCCATTGATTGTATGTTGATCCTCCAATTGTTTGTTTCACTCCTCCAAATAGTTTATGACCCATTGAGCTCTCTGCAACTTGTCAGTTAATGCATCTATCTCAGCCTTCTGTTCCTGAATAATCTCCCTCAGCTTTGAGCTAGGAGAGTTCACGTCATCACCAATGAGTATGAAATCAGTGTCCTGGCCACCTGAAGGGCCCTCATCTTGCATAGGCTTCTTGCCTTTGTCCTGTACTTGTACCTGTGATGTTGAGGACGGCAATGAGGCCCCTTCCACCCCAGGTGGAGATAGTACTCATCGGTCTGCTGCAAACAATCCCCTCATGCCTCTCTAATAGGTGACATATGTTGGCACACTAGTAGTTTCCGCCTCCTGACCTCCATACTGATGTGAAGGTTCACCCACATCATGGAAAACCTCCTAATGTGCTGCTGAAGCTGTGAAAAACTCACGGGAAATGAAGTCTTCCCATGCGATACCCTGCAAACCAAGCTGATGTACAACAATGATCTTGATGAGCGCATAGTGATAAATGCTATTGTATTGCTGTTCAGGAGTCTTCTTCTGCACAAGAGTAGTCATCCTCTCAATGTTTCAGCACATGAAATATGGGATGTTCATCATCTTCACTCTCATGAAATGCATCAATAACCTGATATGGTATGCATAGAGGCGTGAGAAGCGACCTTCACAAATGAAATATCTGATAATGAGTCTCATCAACGACGCATAGGATTCTTTCAAAAACCGGAATGGGAACACCCTGCTGAGTTGTCTCACATAGCTAGGCCTGATATATGGTTCATAATGTACTCTTTCTACCTGTTGTCTTTTGTTCCATTCCTTACCTACATTCGATATTCCTATTGCTTGAGAAATGGTTTCTGGTGTCTAGGTGAAATTTACACCAGTAAGAGTTACCTGACCATCATGCAAATGTAAAACAAACAACCGAGCCAACTCCTGATGATACTGAATCTGAGAAATCATCTCACAATACTGAAAGCATGACTGTTGTTGGAAACATGCCATGGCAAGTGGGCAGGCCTGCAATTGAATCAATGAGGTGGGCTCTTCTCTGACATGTCTGCCACCCTTACGAGGCCTTCTCGGTGCATGAAGCTCTGTGGTAGAATCACTATCTTGTTCATATGATGAATTAGTCTCCATTTCCATAATGTTTCAAGCAAGGTGTATGTTTGGTTTGTTGAGAATGACTAATTGGTGCCTTTGTTTTCAATGCCAAATGTGTGCCAAGTAGGAAAGGACTGTGATAAATAGGGATAGTGGGTATAGTGGATTGTAGGAAAAATATGGTTCAATCAAGTCAAGGTGAGGACAGTCACTTGACTGTGTTTGGAAATTGGGATTTAGGGATTTTTTTTTGCAAATGACATGGAAAGTGATAGGGATGGGATATTGTAGGGTTTAGGGATAGGGATAGGAATAAATGGGGGAATATCGGATTAGTGAATTTAGGGGGTAGGGGAACTTAGGGGATAAGGGAGTCAAATGGAAACAAAGGGACAAGGGAATAAACTTGGTGGAAAAAAAATCATCAAAACCCTAGGCAGCAATTTTGTTTGACAGTTTTGAAGAGATAGGGTTTGTTCTCCTTTACACATTCATCATGTAATAAACACCACCACACAATCATCAGATTTGAATGCACAATAGTATGGGAGACTCTACCTGATTTTTTGTTGAGCGATTTGAGTGAAGTTTGACTGTTTTCGGGCCTCTGGCTGTATGCACCGCGCGGCATACCCAGTGCGTCGCGCATGTTCAAAATGACACTGTGAATGGCGGCTCTATGCGCCGCGACTACCTCCTAATGCATCGCGCAAGCAATTCAACACACAGTCGACCTTCAAAATCACAATTCTGCCCTTTCACAATCTAACTTGACTTCTTGTTGTCTCCTTGTGTGCAAGTGAATTGTTTGGACACCAAAATATCTTGTATAACCATTGGACTTAAATTTTTGATCTCAATAAACCACATTCTAATGTTTCCACTTTGGCACTTTTCAGTTTCTAATACAAACTCTGCTTTTTGTTGTTTCCTTTGATTTTTGACTGAAATGATGAAACCCTTGGCAATTTTTTGCAGGGATGATGGCATTGGATTTCGGCAAAGGATGACCAGGGCTACACTAAAGAACTGTAGAACTTGAAAAACCTTAAAAATTACATATTTATTACAAAAAATAAATTTCACGATTTCTTCTTCAAAATAGAGTTTTGAAGAAGAATCATTCTCGAGCATTATTGGCAATGAAAAATCTGGAATAAAAACTTATTAGGAACATCCTCATGGCCCGCTGGCATTATTAGACACTTTGAAGACAAAATTTGCAAAACCCTAGACCTAATGACTGACATGACTCTTGGCTGACCAAAAAACCATCCATAATGATTGTAAAATTGATTTTGATGAACTTTGATGATTAGACACGAACCAGCAAGTACATGACATGAAGGAAGTATGGAGATAAGACCCCTCCGTCAGAATATCGATGCTCCTAATGGAATGCAGATGATCGAGCTGAATGAGACACCTAAAATGAAATGCAACAAAAGAGGTTTTGATCTCTGATGGAAGGCTGAACAAACCGACTCTAACAACACTGATACGCATTTCCTTTGCCTCTACCATTACCTCTTCCTCGCTAGTAAGGCCTTCCTCCTATAGTGTTACCTTCTTTATCAGTTGGTCCTAATGTTTTTGAACTGATGCCTTCTTCATTGCTGTTGGCAGTTCAGCCTTTGCCAAAAGACTGTCCTCTTCCTTTGCTAGATCCACATCCTCTTCTGGAATTCTACTTCTTGGTGATCTTCTCTTCTGCTTTTAAAGCATTTTGATAGGCTTCCTATATGGAATTGGGGGAGAGAATACTAATCAAATCCAGTATATCCATTTCTAATCCATTCACAAACCTCATTTTCTTTTCTGGGGTATCTTCGAAATAACCTACTTGCAGATTCACTCTGTAGAATTCTTCTATATATTCCTTCACAATCATTGACCTTTGTTTCAGGTTCTGTACCTGTCTATATAGAGAAATCTAATAGTCTTTGGGTAAAAACTTATTTTTCATCTTGGCAATCATCCTATTCTTATCTTCACTGATTTCTTCACATTCGAAGTATTTATCTAACACACTAATCCAGTCCAAGAATACTTCTATAGATAAACTGCCATCATAGTTCGATATCTTTGGCTTCGGTTTGCTGCTTGCTAACAAAACAGACCTCAATAATTTTATCTCTAGCCCTTCCTCATCGAATCCATCCGTCGTAGCTGCAACTTCCTCTTCATTGTCTTCACCACCTTCTGGATCCCTATGCCTCCCTGCTTCTACTGCTGCCAATCTGGCACTTAGGATCCTGATTTCTTCGAGCAATCCTTCGTCGACTACTCTCCAAATAGCTCTATCTTGACCTCTTCTTCCTACTTCCATATTTTTTCTTCCTTAAGGAAAGAACTTGCTCTGATACCAAAATTTGGTGACAATCCTCGAGACACCGAGGTGGCAAGCCTACTTGGCGGTTGGCCTGCGTTCAACTTTTCCCACGCTCGTATTTGCTTAGGGTTTTAGATAAGGTTTTAATGGGAAATTAATTCTCTTGCATCCTAAGGTGGTCTCGGTCTGTGTGACACAGCTCTATGGCATGGTCTGTTGTGGTTGAGTTAGTTATGTTTCTGTCGGTTTTGGTTTTGCTCCCCTGTTTTCTTACTTGGTTCATTCTGCAAGGAAAGGATGGCGCTCTAACTCACACTGTCTTCTGGGTCCTTTTTCGGCTCTAGTCCTCTGTCGTTTTGTTAACTGTGTGATGGTGTTTTTTTGGACCTGGTGGTTGCTTCTTTCATGGTTTTTTGAGGAGGTTCTGGGCTCTGTGGTCGCCCTGGGTATGCCTTGGCTTCTATGTATTTGTTCACAGATATTTGATTTTACTAGGTTGACGACACTGTTTTTAACTGTTTCAGTGGTTGCATGGTTTTACCAGGCCCTCTGCTCGATTTTCCCGGCGATGGCTTGACGGCTACTACTCAAGGTAATTCCTCTGCTCCGGTTTCAATTCTCCGTTTCCTTTTACTTTCACTGACAGCTCTGCTCCTGGTGAGCATACGGTGGTCTTGTGGCTCTGTGGTCATGGTTTATGCTCTGTTGGGTCTCGGTGTTTGCTGGCCCTCTGGCCATTGGTTGCACTCTGTTGTGTCTTGGCTTTCCTTGGCTCTATTGGTCTGTTGATAGGTGGCCTCCTGTGCACCGTGTCTTCTGCTATAACTTTTGTTTATGAATTTGGGAAATTTTTTATGTATCCCATCTCTAGATGTTGGTAATGCTTTTGTCTTTGCTCAGTTTGGTTTGTTCTAGGTTGTGTGGAACCCTCCTTGGCATGTGTCGATTGTATGAGGACTGTTATGGATGGTTTTTGAAGGCTCTGTGCCTCGGACCTGCGTGGGGTTATAGAATGCTATCTTTTTGTGCTACTGTGGACTTTGACAAATTTTTACACACACACACACACACATATATACATACATACATATACATACATACATACATACATACATACATACATACATA